>SRPY01000148.1:0-54823 GCA_018360145.1 Claviceps africana
CCCTATAAGCTCTAAGAAAATAGTGTATAGAGGCATAGCTAAGGGCTTTATTAAGCTATTAGCTAGCATTTTCTTAGTATTTAAATAAGCTATTTTAGCTAGCCTAACTAAGACTTATTGTTAATTATAATAAAATTTTAATAAGGTATACTTAGTGTAGCTATGAAGTGCTAAATTATAGGCGGTCTTTATAGCGCCTTAGTTATTGTAAAAAATCTAAATAAAGGGCTTTATAAGGGCCTTTAGCTCTTTAAAAATGCCCTTTAGCCACTAAAGTTCTTTAAAGGTCTTGTAGATTACATTTAATTTAGCTTCTATAGTAAATAAAGCTATTATACTAGCCTTTTTACTCTTCTAACTTATAGGGCCGCTAGCTAGCTTAAATAAATATATATAAATAGATTTAAAAGAGCTTCTATTTTTAGTAAAATCGCTATTATAGAACCTAACTAAGCTGTGGCTAATAGCGTTATTTTTGCTTAAATTTTTAAGGGGACCCTTATAAATTATAGTAAGGTTCTAAGTACTAGAGAGGTACTTTAGCAGGCTTTTTATAGCATTTAAATGTTCTAAATAAGGACTAGCTAAGGCTATAGAAAGCCATTGTAATATAAAAGCAACATTAGGCCTAGTAAGGAGTATTAAATATATAATAGTCCCTATTATACTTTAATATTCTTTAATTTCTTAGCTTTTTAAAGGCTTAGTAAGCTATATTTTTAAGACCCCTAGCTGTATTAAGATTCTAACTACCTTATAATTTTCTAGCTTAAAGTGTGCTAAGGCCTCTTAAATATACTATTTTTAATGTATTCTTAAGATTTTATTTTTTTAATTACACTATATTTACACCCCTAAAAAGAATTTAGCAGGGCCTCTATTTTCTATAGAGTAGGCTTTATATAAGGCCTTTTTAAGCTATTAAATATATTATAAATTTAGCCCTATAAGGAGGCGATTATTAATATAAGTAATAATAAACGTTTTAGTTGCTAGATTATAGAATATAGCAGGGTTAGATATAAAAGGGCTAAAACTAAGGCTTTTAAGCACTTTAGTTAGCGTTTACTGCCACTCTCTAAAGCTTTACTTTAGGCTATAAAGGGTCTTTTTAAGTATAATTATTTATCTTTTAAAAGCCCTATAGCTATAGCTTTTAGTTAATTTAGCTAAGTGTAGATTTTGCTTAATAAATTCTGTAAAACCCTCTAGAATTATTATATAAATAAGCTTTTTAAAGTAACTATTTAAAAAGGCACTAATAAAGTCCACTTACTTTATTTCCTAGTTATTTTAAGCTACTAAAGCTAGTAAAATTCGCTAGTTAAAGGGAATATTAATAGCAGTAAAGGTATCTATATAATCTAACCCTTTTATTTATATAAATCCTTTAGTAATAAGCTATACTTTATATTTAAAAGGATTATTTTCTTTATCTCTCTTTATTTTTAATACTAAGCGATTTTTTAGAACCTTCCGGTCTTTAAGGACTTAGTTTGCCTCTATAAATTTAAAGGTTCTAGCCTTTAAAAGTTATTTAAATTTACTAAAAATCGCTTTAAGCTATTTAGCTTTATTTAGTAAATATAAAGCTTGCTTCTAGGTCTTAAGCTTACTTTTAAGTATATTTTCTTTTGCTTTAAGTTATACCTTATAGCAGATTTAATGTATAAAAGCCCCTATATTAATATCTATTTTATTTAGATTTAAATCGATTTGTTCAGGCTTAAATTGCGTTAAATTTAGTGAATTTTAATCCCTAAAACTAGGGGCTTAGCTAAGCTTATTTCCAACTATTTAATTATAAGATATAGGGTAATCCTTATTACTAAGAATAACCTTATTTAGTTGTTTCTCCCCCTCTAAGGAATTACTCTCTATTAAAGGACTAAAGGGTTCTAAATTTGCCTTAGCCCCCTTTATAATTATAGAGGGTTTTAGGGCATTTTTATTAAGGAAATCCCCCTTTAAAGAGCTATTATTCTCTATAGAAAGCCTAAGGAGGCCGCTAGAAATAGGGCCTATAAATTCTATAATTCTAAGAAAGCTAGTTTTTATTATAAGCCTTTTAGAGGGAATATATACTATATAGGTCTTAAAACCTACTATAGTAAGTAGCCTACTAAGCACTATTTTAAGGGCTAGCTTTTAAGCTTTAAGTCTTTTTTCTAAAGGAATTAAGACCTTATAATAAGAGCCTATAGCTTTAAAAGAGCTATAATTAAGCACAAAGGGCCTATTAAAGTCATTAGCTAATAATTGTGCCGGGCACGCTAGTTTAGTTAAATTTGCTAATAAATTTATAGAATTTATAACTATAAAAAGGACAAAATTCTATAAAAATAACGGCAAACCAGACCAGTGTAGGGTAGCCTATAATCTATCTAAAATAATACAGATAGAACGCTTAGCTAATCTATTTTGCTTATAGATATAAGGGGAAGAGATTATAAATTTTATCCCCTTTTTAGCTAATTAGCTCTATAAAGCAGAATTAATTTCTTTACCCTTATTAAAATATAGATATTTAGGGTAGGTACTAAACTTATTCTTTAGGGATTTAAAGAAGCTTTTAATAGCTAAAAATACAGTAGGTCCCTCTTTATTAAGCATTTATAAAACCTACCTAAATTTAGTTTTTTAATTTATTAAAAATAGGCAAATTTACTGCTTATTATAAGGGGTAGGGCTGATTTTTATTATATCCCCTTTTAGCCTATTTAGAGCTTTAGAAGGGTTAGAAATTAAATTTTTACTAGGTTTTTTAACTGCCTTAGTTTAAGTATAGGTTAAATAGTTAAAATCTTTATTTTTAATACTAATAAAATCTAATATTCCCTTAGCTAATAAGATTATTTTCTTTAAAAGGTTAATCCTTAAATGCCCTAGCTAGATATACTAAATTCCAGCTAGTCTTAGCAATTTTTAGTATAAATTAGGCTTTAAAGGTTAACTTTTAGCGCTTAAGCTTAACTTTTTAGGCCCTATAAGGCCTTCTTCTATAGCTCCCTGCTAGGCCCTATTAAAGGATCTATAGGCCTCTTATTAAGGCACCTGCAGTTCTAAGGGCTCTAAAAGACCTTCTATTATTTTTAAGTCTTTTAAAGCCTCTAAAAATATAGTGAGAGGGTCTGCTAAAGCCTGTTATGCCCCCTAAGAATTAGGCTTTAATTTAAGGGAATTAGGTACTAAATCAGAGGAATTAAGGACCTAGCCTAGGGCTATAGGTATTAGGGAAGAAGGGGCTATAGTATTAAGGGGTTCTAAATTAGAATCCCTTAATTCTTTAATTTTAATAGCTTTCTTAGCCTATAAGGGCTCTTAAAGAGGGATTTTAACCTCTATAGGGTAGCTAAAAGCCTAATAGTTAAAATAACTATTATAGTGGCTATAAGAGCTATTAAGTAATTTTAAAAGGGGTGTATATAGATCTTTTATTTAAAAGAAAAAACTATGTTTCTTAACATTTAAAAGACTAATATAAGACCTATTAGCTAGATATAAAGCATTTTTACTTATATATCCTCCTGCTAAATAGTGCTTTAATCTATTAACTATATTTATATCTAGACCTAGAAAATATAGCGCGTCTTAAAGGATTAAAGGCCTATATTTATTAGGATTTTACTAATAAAGCACTAGGAATTTAGCTTTTTTATATCCCTTAGGATATATAGGTCCCCTATTAGTAGAGATAGGCTTAGCTTCCCCTTTTTTATAAGGAATATAGCTTATAAAGTGCTCTTTAAAATTAACTAAATGCACTGTAGAGCCTATATTATAAAGAAGGGAGTTCTTTATTACTTTACAATTAAAATTAAAGGCCTTAGAGGGTTTTTTATCCCCTAGGTCTTTTTTAGTGCTAGTAATACTGCTAGAATCACTTAAATCAGTGGATTTACTGCTAACACTAAGGCTACTAGGTCTGCTAAGAAGCTCTAAAGAGCTATTAGCAAGGTTAAAATTGCCTAGCATAAATGCGCCCTCCTAAGCCTTATCCTTAGCCTTTTTAAAGGATTTCTTAGGCTAGGTTTTGCCTTTCTTTTTATTAAAAAAGTGTGAGGAGCTCACAAGACCAGCCCGCGGCGACTCCTCATGTTACGGGACGGAATTCCTCACATAAAAGGAGGATTCCTAAGAACACAAGTAGAAAGGCAACTTCATTACTACATATAACTATACACCTATCTATAACTTATATATGTTCTCTTTTATAATTTCTCTTATAATTATTTATAATGCATTCTATAAGTTATAAATGCCTACACTTTACATGCTATATTTAGTGTATAATAGGTAGTAGTAATTGCTATTTCTTTTATATATATTAAATTATAAATATAAAAGCTAACTACTTATATATTAATAACTAAAGAAGACTAACAGGCTTAAGATATTAAGCTAGCAACTTTAAGCCTCTCTTTAATTACTTAAAACTAAATTTAATAAACGCACTAACTTTAGGTATTTTATAAAGATTTCCTAGAGTTTTAATATTGTAAAAAACCTTTTCTCTTTTAAAAAGACACTAAAAACTATAAAACTCTTATAAAATATTAATTTATAAACAGTAAGCTATAGATCTAGCCTAAGCCTATTTAAGTTAATTAACCCTACTATTAAAATTCTATAAATAGCCCTTTTATTAATAAAGAACTAAAAACTATAAAAAGAATAATAAATTAAGTAGAAAAGTTTAGACTTTTAAATCTCTTTAAACTAAAAAACAGTCCCTTAAACTTACTATAAGCCTCTTTCTTTATTAGTAAGCTAAATACCCCCTTTTCTATAAGAACCTTTTAAATTAAATAAGAAGATATATTAATAGAGGATAACTATAGCGTTAATAAAAGGGGACTATTAAAAACTCTAAGATTTAACTTACTTTTACTAAAAGAGAATCTCTATAGCTCTTCCCTTAAAGGAAGGTATATAGATATAGATATTTAAGTAATTTCCCTTAATTCTACACTAGCCTTTATTAATTAGGCTTAAAAGAAGGCTTTAATATCTATTAGGCTAGAACTAGCTTCTATAGAAATCTCCTAAAATAAAGTAATCTCTTTTTTAAAAGAGGAATTTAAATAATAAAACCTCTATATTAAATAAACTAACACTAATATAATAGAGAATTTCTAGCGTATAATAGCGGAATTTTAAGTTAAAAACTAACACACTTTAGTAAATATCCGCTTACTAAGCTAATAAAACCTTAAATCTTAATTTATAAAGCTGCCACTAATTAGCAACCCTTTTTAAAAAGGATTAAGTATTTATTATAATAAAGTAATAACTAACTATAAGGAAAACCCTTTATAATAAGCTTCTATAAATAATATTAAAAGGTTAGCATTTTCCTTTTAATATTAAAAGACTTACTTAAATCACTAACTAATAGTAGACTTTAATTAAAAATACCTTAATATATACATTCTATATCTTAAGGAATAAAGTTAACGCTTTAATAAGTAAGTATTTTAACGCTTATTAGCACACTATAGTTAGCCTCCGCTTTTTATTATAAAAGAACTAACTATAATAGTTAGGTACTAAAGAACCTTTATTTTAGCACTTAATATTTATAATAGGTATCTTAATACTTTATAAAAGATAAAGGATATTAGGTACCTTAACCCTAAGACTAACTCTAAAGATATTAATAATAAGGCTATTTACTATAAAGGGAAGGTAGCTATTTTTAATAATATAGACCTTTAAGTCTAAATAGTAAAGAACTACTATAATTATATAACCTTAAATTACTAAAATTAAATCTAACGTTAAATTTAATACCTATTTTAAAGGCTAGCGCTAATTTAATATAAATAGTATTTTAATAACTAAGAGTAAATAATAATCTTTAGCAATTTAAACTTAGTTTTCTATATAATTTAAAAAGAGTTTAGTATTAAGGTTTAAAACGCTATAGCTTAATTTAATTAAGCTAAATTCTTTAAAGATAATATAGTTAGTACTATATCCCTTAAGGACTTTATAGTAAAGGTTTTTTATTATATATAGGCTAACAGTAAATCTAATAATTTCTAGCTATTAATTTAACTTTACTTTAAGTTATATATAGAACTTTAATAACTTTACCCTCCTTTACTAGAAATAGATTAATATAATGTATATATTAACTTTATTAATAGTAAAAGATATAACCTTTAGAATATACTTTAAAAAGCTAAAAACTATAGAAAGACTAAGAAAATAAAAATAAAGATTAGCACTAACCTAGCTATAGAAGTATTTAATAAGGATAAGGATCTAAAATATCTTAATAATAATATAAAGATCTACTAAAATTAATAAAATCCTAGGAGCAATTTAAGAGAATAAACCTTTAGCTTATAATAGTATAATAATAGTTTTTAGAACTAAAGATATAGCCTATAATAATAAGAATACTATAGCACTTAATATCCTTTATAAAATCATAACTACTTAAATTAAAGATATTAGTATATACCTCTATATAACTATTTAAGTAAGAGGTATTTTTACCTCTACTTAAATAACAGTAGCCCCCTTTAAAATAAATAGTAGTTAGGCACTTTATTTACTTTAAGGGGACCCCCTTTAAAAGAGGTAGGAATAAATAGCCTTAATTTATAGCTACTATAGTCTAGCTTAAGTAAACTATAATTTAGTAGTAAATGTAACCTAAAGTTTTACTAGAAATAAAAGGCTAATAGTAAATTAATACATTTTATTATAAATAGTAAGGGTTTTAATTCTATAGTTAAAGAGGCTAAATTTAAAGCCTTAGAATACTACTTTATAGAAAAAGGAGAAATTATTAATAAAGATAATAGTAGATAGTTTAATTTTATTAAAGTAAATTTTATAGATATATACTTAACCGTTACTAACCTATTACACTATTATAAAATACCCTTAATTATTATTATTAAAGCGCTAAACCTTCTAACCTATAATCTCTTAGCAACTATAAATACAATAACGCCTAATAAAATACCTATATTAGCTTTAAAACTAAATAATAACTATATAAATACCTACATTGCCTATATTAATATAAAGAACCACCTTAAGGCACCTTTAGTAATTATAAAGCCTAACAGTAGAATCACTAGCGGCTAAGTTATAAAGGTAGTTATCTACCTAAAGCAGCTTAAAGTTAATAGAAAAATAAAAGCCCTAATATACCTTAAAATATTAATATATTTTAACAATAAAGGTAAAGAATATAAAATCTACTTAAATACTAAAACCTCCTCTATTTTAATTAATAAAGAATAGCTTAAGTAAAACGGCTATAATATTAAATAAAGCACTTAAAACCCTAAAATAGTAAATAGCGTAAATTCCTTATTCCTTATTATTAAAATAGCAATATTTAACTTTTATATTCCTAGTACTATAAAAGGCACTTAGATTTTTAGCTACTTTATAGTTACTGTAAACGTTATAGATAACTTTATACCTTAAATGTTTATTAGTATAAAATTTATATATAATTATAGTATATAAATTAATTTTATTAATCTTAGTGTAACTTTCTATATAGTTTATAGTATAGTAGTAAAGGGATAAATCTTTTATATACTATACTTAATATTAATTTAAAGGGTTACAGTAGCCTATACTATAATAATTCCTCTATATTTTATAGAGATTTTATTAATTAAGTAAAAAGACCTTTAAAATAAATAGGAAACTAGCGTTTACTACTTTTACTTAAAGTACTATTAAATTTTTAATATTTTTATTTAATAGAGTTAGGAGAAGCTACTCTCCGTTTATAATAACACTAATAAGCCTTTATATATTAAAATAAAATAACGGCTAAGAACTCTTAAAGCTATAAGTTTAGTTAGTTCCTACTATACTGTCTTTAATATCTACTAATATATAGCTTTTTATAGAGATAACATTATTATTCTAAATAGCTTAATTTTTAACTATTTTAAAGATATTATAGCCTTTAGAATTAAAGATATAGAACTCCTTAAAAACAATAAGGACCTTAACTTTAAAGCTATTAATAAAGGGATATTATTATATAGTATCTTTTACTTTAAGAATATTCTATTTATCTATAATATCTTTAGTATTAAAGTAGCTAACCTTAATATTAATATAGCTACTTAACTTATTAAACTCTTTAATAAATTTAATATTTATTAAAATAAAGAGGTAGTCCTTATAGCTAATAAAGATAAAATATATATTAACTTTATCCTTAAATAGTAGAATAAGGTTAAACCCTTATAGGTCTATAACCTTAGCTAGAAGAATTATAAGAAATTCTATAAAATTTAAAATAAAAAGTATAAAGTTAGTAAAATATTATTTTTAAGTAGTAAAGAAAAGGCTCTTTACTTATATTTAAGATTTATTATTTAGTGAACAATTAGTGGAGTAATAAAGGCATATAGGGTTATAAATATATAACTAGTTAATTATATAATAATGCTAGATATTTACCTACTACTTAACTAAGGTAATATTATAAACAATGCCTATAGAAAGAAGTGGAAAACCCTTTTAAATGCTATAGGTTTTTTTAATTAGCTTTTAGTGTATTTAGACTATTATAATTAAATAGTAATTATTTTAAAAAGAGGCGTAGAGGTATTCTATATTACAATATAGAGGTATAAGAACTTACTAGTATATATATAGCGCTTTATAGATTGCCTATTTTATAACTATAACTTTATTTAAGTTTATATTAATAATATTATAATTTTTTTAAATACCCTTAAAGACTACCTTTACTATTTTAAAATTATTTTTAATATTATTAATAAAGCTTACCTTTATATCTTAGCTAGTAAGTCTTTTATTAAATATCCCTTTATTTAGCTACTAAGGTTTATTATTAATGTAGATAGCTTTATTAATATAGATAATAGAGTAAAGGCTTTTAAGCGCTTATAAATGCTAACTATATTAACTAATTTCAAAACCTTTATTAAAATAGCGGGTTACCTCTACGCTAATATGCTATAGTTTAATATCTATATTTACCCTCTTTAAAATAGAAAGATAAGCCTTTTATAAAAAGTTAAGGAAAGGAATAAGATTTTACTTAGCTCTTTAAAGTAAGCTTAAAAATAAATAGTAAAGTTTAAGACTTTTAAATCTACTAAAGAGGAAACTATAGCTTTTAAAAACTTATATAATCTTTTATATATAAAGGTACTTTTTTAGTACTATAATCTAAAGAAACCACTTTTCTTTAAGGTTAATATATATAAAAAAGGGTTTAGCTTATATACTTTTTAACTTAATATAAAATAAAATAGTATAAGTATTCTTAAAAGGGATATTAATAATAATAAATTATAACCTATTACCTTCCTTTTATAACCTATCTCTACTATTAAAAAACACTATAGCTTAACTAAAGTAAAGATTACTACTATTATATAAAGAATATGTAAACTATATAAAATAGCTTAATCTAACCTCGCTTCTATTAATATTATAATAAATTATACTTTAATAAAAAGGATTATTTATTATATATCGCTTATAATAATAAATTTTAATAAAGCTAACCTTAAATTAATAAAAGTTATAAACTACCTTTTACAGTTTAACTTATATATAATCTATATTTTTAGAGTTCTAAATATAGTCTTTAATACACTTTTAAGACTCTTTATTAAACTTAGCTATTAAAAAGCAGTAAATAACAGTACTTTTAATAAACTAAATGCCTATATATATTTTAATAAAGACTATATAGTAGAAGTTATAATTAATTCCTAGCTTAAAGAAGCTATATTAGTAAAGTACTATACTAACCTAAAGTATAGCTATATTTTATAAAGTATTATAAATTACTACTAAAAATAATAATAACTTAGCTGTTATTACCTATAAATTTTAATATATAGCTAAGACCTTTATAATAATAAATTATTATACTATTAAGACTCTAAAGGATATCGCTAGCTATATATACTCTATAATTATATAAAGGAAATTCTAACTACAGTCTATAATAACCGCTACTACTTTAGCATTAGCTATATAGTTAAGGAGCTAAAAGCAGTAGTTTTTTTAAGTATAAGCAAGCAAATCTATAATTATATTATATACTACTTTATATATAGGGAGAATTCTATATTATAAAGCAGAGCTGCTAATAAAATATACCCTTTATAGATAAAGCCCACTCCTTTTTATATAATATCCCTAAATTTTATTACTAATATATTAAAGAAACTGTTTATTAATATAGCTTAGTTAGTTAAGGGATTTAACACTTTAAATATTCTATGCTTAGTAAATTGCTTATTTAGTAAGAAGACTATCCTTATACTAACGCATAAGATATATATAGTAGAAATCTAAGCTAAACTACTACTTTAATTACTATACCTTATAGATTAGGGCCTCTTTAAAGAAATTATTAGCAATTATAATCTTAAATTCCTCTTTAACTTATAGAAAGTACTATTTTACACCTTTAGCGTTAAACTTCTTATATTAACTATATACTACCTTTAAATTAATAGTTTAGCTAAGAAAAAAAACTAAACTATAATAATAGTAATTTACTTTTATATAATAACTAACCTTAATATATTATAGGTTAATATCCTTTCTACACTATAGCACTACCTAAATAATATAATAGCTATAGCTATTAGTTATTCTTTTAATAAACTAGTTCTTAAATATAAACTACTATTAGTTATAGACCTTCTCTATAGTATAAAAGATACTAGCTTTAATCTAAAGAATATTAACCTTACTATCTTTAGATATCTATATTAGTAAAAGGCAGAATATACTATTACTATAGTAGCTGCCTTTATTAAAATCTAATATAACTTTAAGCACAACTTAATAAATATTAGCGTTAATAATATAGTATACCTTTAACTTTATTTAAGATATAAGCTTTTAAAGAAATCTAAAAAAAAGTAGTTACCTTAAAGAGCTAAGCCTTTTAAAGTATTAAAGCAAATCTTACTACTTTCTTTTTATTTAAATTTCTTAGCTAGATTTTATATATACTTAGTAGTTTTAATAGCCTATTTATAGAAACTATAGTAAAGAAGCAACCTTTTTTAAAGGTAAGCTACTACACTACCTTTAATAGCCCTTAAAGGTAGCTCTAAGGCAGACCACTAAGAAATTAAGTAAATTAGCAGCTATAGGGCTTATTTTTTTTATAAGAAAGGGTAGGAATCTAAACTTAAATTTCTTATTTAATAGAAAGGATATATAATAAAGGACAATTAATAGATATCTAAAGAAGACATATAGGTTAACGTTAGTAAGATAGTGGAAAAATACCTTTAAAAACACTTAATTAACTAGAAAATAAAATAATAAAGGAAGGGCATTAAGCCCGCCCTATACTAAGATTAACTAGCTAAACTAAGCGAGTACTTAAAAGAAGGGATTAAGGACCTCTATAAATTAATAAGCGCTTATAGAATACTATAGCTTTTAGGCTATAGTCCTTTACTTATATACTTTACTTTAAACTTACCTTATTCCCTATAATTTAAGACTAAGAAAACCTTATAACCTTTTTTAATTATCCCTCTTTTTTAACTAAATCCTACGTTTTTATTTATTTAACCCCCTACTCGCCTCTCCTTATTTTTAATTGCATTTACTAAAATTGCTTTTAAATACCACTAATTATTCTCTAAACCTATTAGAAATAATAGTATTTTTTATTTATAATAGTAAATAATTAGGAAAACCTAATTTAAAAGTAGTAATAAGCTTAGAGAAGCTTTATAAAAACCTTTTTAGAATTCCCTATTTATATCCTTAATAACTATTTATTAACTATAACCACTATAAGCTCTCTAATGCCTCCTTAACTCTCTCTAACGCCCTTTTATATAGAAGCAATAAATAAATCCCTAACAATAGATCCCTTATAAGGTTTTATATAACCTAGGGAATATAATAACAACTTCCCCTACATTAATAAGTTAAGAGAATATAATTTTAGTATAAAAAGATTTAATATCTTTAATATAAACCTAGTTACTTATAACATAGCCTTCTACGCTTATTTAGCTACCTTTAATGTAGCTACTAACCTTTATACACTACCTACTAACTCCTATACACCTAGCAACCCTATAGCTATAACTAATAATAAATACTAAAAGCTATTTAGCGATTTACCTTAGAATAATAACAATTTCTCTAATAAAGAAACGCCTAACCTAGGTCCTAGCAAAGAAACAACCGACCTAGCTTAACCCTAAAACCCTATAACGCAGCAATTTAACAGGATAGTAGCTAGGCACCTTATAAATAAGGCCACCCTTAGATACACACTCCCTTTTATCTTTCCACAAGTCTTACAAACTCTCACAGTAGGAACGCAACCTACGCACTAAAATAGCGACCGAGGAACGAGATGCTGCCTACTAGAAGGCGGATCAAAGCTACAACGCTGCACGGCAGTATACTAAGCGTATTACCGCTATAGTTATAGAAGGCAAGGCCGCTAAATAAGGTGCCCTAGTTCTAAGAACAATCTACAATAACGGGAGAATCTAGTACTAAAACCTTACTATTTATAAGCTAGCTTACTTATAAAGGTAAAACTATACACTTTTAAGTAGTATTTACTAAGTTTAATTATTTAACTAAATCTAGTTTCTATATTAAGAATACTAGCGGACCTAGCACTCTATTACTTAAGAGTTCCACTAATATATTGCTAAGCTTAGTGTAGAAGCCTTAGTTTAGCTTTAAAAGAACGTCTTTACTTTTACTAAAAAAATCCTCACTAAGAATAAATAATAGAGTTTAATTACTAATAGCTTTATAAAATATATTAACTACTATATTCTAAAGAAACTTATTAAAGGAAGCAATAATTATTAAATATATCTATATTTCTATAAATACTCTAAAGCTATAAATATAAAAAGTAGCAGACTAAAATCCCTTTAAATAAAGTAGGGTTTCCTTAAATATAAGCGTAATACATTTAAAATAATAATATTTATATAAATCCACTCCTATTTCTTAAATAATTGCTTTATATATAAATAAATCTAATAACTTACCTTTATAGAATTTTAAAACGCTATTAATTAAATTATAGATAACACTCCTTTTTATAGACACCTACTATTCTACACTAATCCTCCGCTTACTTACTAGGGATCTTAGACTAAATTGCAAATTTATATAATTTACAGTATAGGCAAATAAGCTCTTTAATCCGCTAAAGAGCGAATTAATTATAGCCTCTATATAGTAAGTATTAACACTTTAGAGGCAATTAATACCTATAAAAAGTATATTATCTATATAGTAGCTATTAAATAGTAATAGAATTATAAGTAACTCTATATAGAAATTATATACTATATATATAGATTACTAGTTATTTCTTTAGTTTTAAGCTATTTACTTATAGAAGTTAAGAGGATTTTTAGCGTTAACCTTTATAAGTATAACTATATTAAGTATCTTAATTATTCCTAAAGAATAAGCTTACTAGTTATTTACCTATAAAGCCTATATTTAATAAACTATAATATCTAAATAGGTCCTAAAAAAAACCTTAAACGCTCTATAATAGACCTTAGCATTAATAAATAGCTTTAAGCAGCGGAATTAATAAAACCTAAAGAATAGAATATTCTTAGCTATATAGAATATAGCGTTTATAATATAAAACACACTATATTTAAAGACACCTCCACTAATAAAAATAAAAAAGATAACGCCTTTCTTACTATAGAAAAGGAAGAAGACCTTTTTATATAATAATTATTTTTTCTATAAAATACTAACCTACTAACACCCTTAACTATACTATAATAATTATAAATATAGTATAGAAAAGGCAGCAGTTATAACTTTACTTTTATATAATATCTACCTTTATATTTCTACTTATCTTTAGAAAGAGTGTATAAAAGTCTATATAATATACTATAAAAATAAAGAATATTACTATTTTCTTTTATAGATTAATTATATATTTTACACTCTATACCTCACTTCTTTATTTTATTTAATAAAATCCTTAAGGTATATATAATACTATATATTAATTTTCTTTTCTTTAATATATAGAAATAGCTAGTATCTACTATAATATATAGTTTTTTATAATTTTACATTTTTATTTCACTTAATACATAAACTAGCTAGTGTTTACTGTAATATATAGTTTTCTGTAATTTTACATTTTCATTTTACTTAATATATAAACTAGCTAGTATTTACTGTAATATATAGTTTTATAATTTTCTTTCTACCTATAAATAGTTTAAAATAAACTTATCTTTTATACGCCTTAAACCTATTATAAAATAGAATTCCTTATATAAAAGGAGAATTCTTAAGAATATAAGTAAAAAGGCAACTTTATTACTATATATAACTATACACCTATCTATAACTTATATATATTCTCTTTTATAATTCCTCTTATAATTGTTTATAACGTATTCTATAAGTTACAAATGCCTACGCTTTACGTGCCGTATCTAGCGCGTAACACCTCGTCGCTAGTGCTTAGTCACACACTTAGCATATAAACCCTAAGTAGCGCATATATAAAGGGGAAAAGACTTAAAAGAAGCAAGCTTTAATTAATATATTAGTTACTATATTGCCTTTATTTAGCTACTTTATTAACACTTAATAATTTTAAAGCTTCCTTAAAGGCTATTTAAAGATAATATAGTACCTTAAATTAAATAACTTACTGTAATTTTTTATAAAGAATTATTATCCTTTAACCCCTTATTAATACTCTATTAATCTATAGAAGGTTTATAAAGTAACACTTAAACTATTAATACTTTTATATTAAAAAGAGCAAACTTAAGCACTTTAAGCCTTTATAAAAAAGCTAAGGTAATTAAAGAGTAAATCTCCTAATTAAAAGAATTAAAGAGACTATAGAAGAAAGAATAAGAACTCCTTTAAGCTTTAAAATAAAGAATTAATAATAAAATTAAGGTAGAATATCACTACTTCTATAAAGATTTATTTAATAATAGCTAAGGAGAAGTTAAGGTTAAAAACATTAATTTACTTATACACTCTATTAATCCCTAAAAATATAAGATTTAAATTAATAACCTAAACTATACCTTTAATAGAGTAAGATATAAGTTCTATTAAGATTATTTAAAAATACTCTTTACCTTTAATTATATATACTAATTTTATAAAGTAAAATAGGACTAATTCCTTAATAAATAGCTAAATAAGCGTTATACTAAACTTAAGGATAACTAAGTAAAGTTTTAAAAATAAACTTTAATATTACTTAAAGACTTTATAAACTAAAAGGCCTAAATTACTACTATAATAAAGAATACTAAATAAAAAGACAGCTAAAGCTCTATTAATTTTAGTATTTACCTTAATTTACTAAAGAAATATTTAAAGAGAGCTAATAAAAAAGCTAAGGCCCTTTTACTCTTTATAAAGTTATAATTAAAACTCTAAAACTATATTAACTTATATATATTTATTATAAAGAAAACCTAAGAGAAAGTGGTTTAAATCGCTTAATAATTCTAAGATATAATACTAATAAAGCCTAAAAGAAAAACAGATACCCTCTATAAAAGACCTACTAAATTTTAATAAAACTAATCCTCCCCTTCCTCTATAAACTATTAGTAATTAACTATTATAGGTCTAATAATTAAAGCTAATAATAATAAAATAAAGAGTAAATATAAATACTATAACTATAAGGAAATAAGGTATATTTAATATAACTATAATAAACTAGTAAAGGCTAACCTTAATGCCTTAGAAAATAATAACTAATAAAGGTAGCTGCCTTTATCTCTACTAAAGAATAAGTCTAAATTAAGCAACGTTTCTATACTTATACTATAATTTAGAATAAAAACACTACCTATACCCTTATAGATCTTAATACCTATTTTAATATTAATATTATTAGCTTAGAATTTATAATAGCCTAAGGCTTAATAAAGACCTAGCTAATAGCCCCTAAACTCTAAGTAGTTAAGGACCTTTAAGTCCTTAAATATAGAGTATATTAAGTACTAATTAATATTATTAATTTAAAAGGTATATTTAGAAATTTAAAGCTATTATATATAGCTATTAATTATAAACTAAACCCTTAAGGAAGTCCTATACTAATTAAAATGTATACCTTAGCAAAAAAATATATTTATTTATTTATATATAATAAAGAATAGTGGTTTAAAATATAACGTATTAATATATTATTTTTAACTCCCTATTAATTCGCTAAGAAGTATAAAAATAAAGCAGTTATTTATACACTATAAAGCCTTTTAAATAACTAATATATTAAACTAAAGGATAAAAAAGTAGTAAACCCTTAAGGAACTACCTTAGGCATCCCTTTAAAACTTAAAGCTTTTATAAATATATTTACTTTTAATAAAGCTAGTATACTCCTACCTACTAAAAATATAGACTATTTAATTAACCTTTTACTTAATACTTTACCCCCTTATAAACTAATATACCCTCTATCTTTAAATAAGCTTAAAATCCTATAAGAATACCTTAAGGAAAACCTAATAAATAAGTAAATAAAACCTTTAAAAAGCCTTATTAATACCTTTATACTCTTTATACTTAAAAAGAATAGCACCCTCTAACTATATATAGATTATAAAGGTATTAATAAAATTATACTTAAAAATTACTATATATTACCCTTTATATTAAAAATCCTAAATTACTACTAAAGGGCTAGGTTCTTTATTAAAATTAATATTAAAAATATATACTATTAGATTTATATTAAAGAAGGAGATAAATAAAAGATAGTGTTTTACACTTAATATAGTTACTATAAATACTTAGTTATATTATTTAAACTTACTAATACACTAATTACTTTCTAAAGCTATATTTACTAAGCCTTAAGGGGCTTAATTAATACTATTTATATAGTATATCTAAATAATATCTTTATTTTCTTAAAAATAAAGAAGGAATATATTAGCTATATTTACTAAATCCTTAAATAAATAAAAGCAGTAGAATTATATATAAAACCTTTTAAGTATACCTTTTACTAAAACTTAGTAGAATTCCTTAAATTTATTCTATTTATTAATAGAATAGTAATAGATAAATAGTAAGTAAAAACTATTAAAGACTAAAAGGAACTATAAAAATATTAAAATATATAAGTATTTCTAAAATTCTATAATTTCTACTAATAATTTATATACTACTACTCTATAATTACAACACCTTTAAATATATTAATAAAAAGCAGCTAAAAAGGAATACTAATTAAGAAATTCTTATTTAAAGAAAAGGAATATATAGCGTTTAATTAGTTAAAAGTAGCCTTTTAAGAAATGCCTTTACTCTATTACTACTAGCTAGGCTAACCTATTTATATTAAAATAAACGCTTTAATATTTATAATAGCTAGCATTATATTATAACTAAATAATAAAGGGCAATATTACTTTATTATATTTTAGTTTTATAAGTTTATAAATATTAAGTAAAATTATAGAATAGCTAACTAAAAACTCTTTATAATAGTTAAGTCCTTTAAATATTAGTAATACTACTTAAAAGAGGTAAATAATTTAATAAAAGTATTATTAAACTACTATAACTTATAATTATTTATAATATAAAAAAGACTTAATAGGTAATAGATAAGATAGTATATATTTTTAAGTTTATTTAACTTTATAATAAAGCACTAAATAAAGAAAAGTAACCCTACTAATACTTTATTAAAGAGGCCTAATTATAAAAGTAAAAGGCTAAGTAATAAAGAAATAATTCCTAAACTATAGAGATAAATAGTACTAAGTACTATAAATAAAGACTTACTTATAAAGAGGCAATAGTTTAATAAAACGCCTTTAAAGATATAATTAATCTTAGCTAGTAGAGGGTATAAGCTTTACTTTATTACTTAAATAGCTAAAGTAATTACTAAAATACTAGCTAAACTATAGGTAGAATTAAGTAATTTTAAAAATAAAGTTACCTATATTTAGTGTATTAATATATAAAAGATATAAAAGGCTATTAAGTTATTTAACCCTTATATAATAAAGATTTATAAATCTTTAATAAAAGTACTATAAAAAGCTTAAAAGTAGAACTTAAACCTTAAAAGAATTACTAAAGATATAGCTAAAGTAAATCTAAAGAAAAAGGTAGGGATATAGTAATATAATATAAGTAGCCTTCTACTATATAAAGATTAAATAGTTATTCCTTAAAAGTTTATTTTACAGTAAAAGCTTCTATAGCTATATTATAACAATTCCTTAACTAGTTATTTTAAAATAAATAGAACTATTAAGCTTCTATATTAAGTCTTTTATTAGCTAATAATAAAATAAATAGTATTAAAATATATTTTAAGCTATAGAATATACTAGAGAGTTATAGCTTAATAGCATTAACTATATAAATAGCTAGAATCCTAACTAACCCCTTAGTAACCTTAAGTTAAAGTTTTTATAGACTTTATTACTAAGCTACTAAAGGTATATAATAATAATAAATAAGTAGATATAATATTAGTAATTATAGATTAATACACTAAATATATAGTGTTTCTACTAATTATAACTACACTTAATATAGTAGAATTAACTAAGATATATTATAAAGAGATAGAGCTTTAATTTAGCACTATAGAAGGGGTAATATTTAATAAAGGGTTAGTGTTTACTAATGCCTTTTAAAGTAATCTTTATTACTATTTAAAAATAAAGAGAAGACTATTTATGTTACAGGACGGAATTCCTTACATAAAAGGAGGATTCTTAAGAACACAAGTAGAAAGGCAACTTCATTACTATATACAACTATACACCTATCTATAACTTATATATATTCTCTTTTATAATTCCTCTTACAATTGTTTATAACGCATTCTATAAGTTATAAATGCCTACGCTTTATATACTGTATTTAGTATGTAATAGGTAGTAGTAATTGCTATTTCTTTTATATATATTAAATTATAAACATAAAAGCTAATTGCTTATATATTAATAATTAAAGAAGACTAATAGGCTTAAGACATTAAGCTAGCAACTCTAAGCCTCTCTTTAATTACTTAGAATTAAATCTAATAAGCGCACTAACTTTAAGCATTTTATAAAGATTTCTTAGAGTTTTAATATTATAAGAAACCTTTTCTTTTTTAAAAAGACGCTAAAAACCTTAAAACTCTTATAAAATACTAATTTATAAATAGCAAGCTATAGATCTAGCCTAAGTCTATTTAAGTTAATTAACTCTACTATTAGAATTTTATAAATAGCCCTTTTATTAATAAAGAACTAAAAACTGTAAAAAGAATAATAAACTAAGTAAAAAAGTTTAAACTTTTAAATCTCTTTAAACTAAAAAACAGTCCCTTAAACTTACTATAAGCCTCTTCCTTTATTAGTAAGCTAAGCACCCCTTTTTTTATAGAAACCTTTTAAATTAAATAAAAAAATATATTAATAGAGAATAACTATAGCGTTAGTAAAAGGGGACTACTAAAGACCTTAAAATTTAACTTACTTTTACTAAGAGAGAATCCCTATAGCTCTTCCCCTAAAGGAGGGTATATAAATATAAATACTTAAGTAATTTCCTTTAATTTTATATTAGTCTTTATTAGCTACGCTTAGAAGAAAGCTTTAATATTTATTAAATTAGAACTAGCTTCTATAGAAATCTTTTAAAATAAGGTAATCTCTTTTTTAAAAGAGAAATTTAAATAATAAAACCTCTATATTAAATAAACTAACGTTAATATAATAAAGAATTTCTAATGTATAATAGCGGAATTTTAAGTTAAAAACTAACGCACTTTAGCAAATATCTGCTTACTAAGCTAATAAAACTTTAAATTTTAATTTATAAAGCTGCTACTAACTAGTAACCCCCTTTAAAAAGGATTAGATATTTATTACAATAAGGTAATAACTAACTATAAAGAAAACCCTTTATAATAGACTTCTATAAATAATATTAAAAGGTTAGTGTCTTCCTTTTAATATTAAAAGACCTACTTAAACTATTAATTAACAGTAGACTTTAACTAAAAATACCTTAATATATATATTCTATATCTTAGGGAATAAAGTTAATACTTTAATAAGTAAATATTCTAACGTTTACTAGCACACTATAGTTAGCCTTTACTTTTTATTATAAAAGAATTAACTATAATAGTTAAGTACTAAAGAACCTCTACCTTAGCACCTAATATCTATAATAGATATCTTAATACTTTATAAAAGATAGGGGATATTAAATACCTTAACTCTAAGACTAACTTTAAAGATATTAATAGTAAGGCTATTTACTATAAAGAAAAGGTAGCTATTTTTAGTAATATAAACCTTTAAGTCTAAGCAGTAAAGGACTACTATAGTTATATAACCCTAAATTACTAAAATTAAATTTAACGCTAAATTTAGTACCTATTTTAAAGGCTAGCGCTAATTTAGTATAAATAATATCTTAATAACTAAAAGTAAATAATAATCTTTAGTAATTTAAACTTAATTTTCTATATAGTTTAAAAGGAGTTTAGTATTAAAGTTTAAGATACTATAGCTTAGCTTAATTAAGCTAAATTCTTTAGGGATAATATAGTTAGTACTATATCCCTTAAAGACTTTATAGTAAAGGTTTTTTATTATATATAGGCTAATAGTAAATTTAATAACTTCTAACTATTAGTTTAACTTTACTTTAAGTTATATATAGAACTTTAATAACTCTACCCTTCTCTACTAGAAATAAATTAATATAATGTATATATTAACTTTATTAATAGTAAAAGATATAACCTTTAAGATACACTTTAGGAAGCTAAGAACTATAGAAAGACTAAGAAGATAAAAATAAGGATTAACACTAACCTAGCTATAAAAGTATTTAATAAAGATAAGGATTTAAAATATCTTAATAATAATATAGAGATCTATTAGAATTAATAAAATCCTAAAAGCAATTTAAAAGAATAAACCTTTAGCCTATAATAATATAATAATAGTTTTTAAAACTAAGGACGTAGCCTATAATAGTAAAAATACTATAGTACTTAATATTCTTTATAAAATTATAACTACTTAAATTAAAGACATTAATATATGCCTCTATATAACTATTTATATAAGAGGCATTTCTACCTCTATTTAAATAATAATAGCCCCCTTTAAAATAAATAGTAGCTAGGCACCTTATCTACCTTAAGGGGACCCCCTTTAAAAGAGATAGAAATAAATAGCCTTAACCTATAGCTACTATAGTTTAGCCTAAGTAAACTATAATTTAGTAGTAAATATAACTTAAAGTTTTACTAAAAATAAAAGGCTAACAATAAACTAGCACATTTTATTATAAATAATAAGGGTTTTAATTCTATAGCTAAAGAGGCTAAACTTAAAGCCTTAGAATACTACTTTATAAAAAAAGAAGAAATTATTAATAAAAATAATAGTAGATAGTTTAATTTTATTAAAGTAAATTTTATAAATATATACTTAACTATTACTAACTTATTATACTATTATAAAATACCTTTAATTATTATTACTAAAGCGCTAAACCTTCTAACCTATAATCTCTTAGTAACTATAAACACAGCAGCGCCTAGTAAAATACCTATATTAGCTCTAAAACTAAATAATAACTATATAAATGCCTACATCACCTATATTAATATAAGGAACCACCCTAAGGCACCCTTAGTAATTATAAAGCTTAGCAGTAAAATTACTAGCAGCTAAGTTATAGAGGTAGTTATTTACTTAAAGTAACTTAAAGTTAATAAAAAAATAAAAGCCTTAATATACTTTAAAATACTAATATATTTTAATAATAAAGGTAAGGGATATAAAATCTACTTAAATACTAAAACCTTCTCTATTTTAGTTAATAAAGAATAGCTTAAGTAAAATAGCTGTAATATTAAATAAAGCACCTAAAACCCTAAAATAATAAATAGTATAAATTCCTTATTCTCTATTACTAAAATAGCAATATTTAACTTTTACATTCCTAGCACTATAAAAGGCACTTAGGTTTCTAGCTACTTTATAGTTACTATAGATATTATAAATAACCTTACACCTTAAATACTTATTTATAAAATTTATATATAATTATAGTGTATAAATTAATTTTATTAATCCTAACGTAACTTTCTATATAATTTATAATATAGTAATAAAGAGATAAATCTTTTATACACTACACTTAATACTAATTTAAAGGGTTATAATAGCTTATACTATAATAATTCCTTTATATTCTATAGAGATTCTATTAATTAAGTAAAAAGACCTTTAAAATAAATAGGAAACTAACGTTTACTATTTTTACTTAAGGCACTATTAGATTTTTAATATTCTTATTTAATAGAGTTAGAAGAAGCTACTCTCTATTTACAATAACACTAATAAGCCCTTATATATTAAGATAAAATAATAGCTAAAAACTCTTAAAGCTATAAATTTAATTAGTTCCTACTATACTGTCTTTAATATTTACTAATATATAGCTTTCTATAGAGATAATATTATTATTCTAAATAGCTTAATTTTTAACTGTCCTAAAAATATTATAGCCTTTAGAATTAAAGATATAAAACTCTTTAAAAATAATAAAGACCTTAACCTTAAAGCTATTAATAAAGGGATATTATTATATAATATCTTCTACTTTAAAAACATTTTATTTATCTACAATATCTTTAGTGTTAAAGTAGCTAACCTTAATACTAATATAGCTACTTAACTTATTAAACTCTTTAATAAATTTAATATCTATTAAAATAAAGGGGTAGTCCTTATAGTTAATAAAGATAAAATATATATTAACTTTATCTTTAAATAGTAGAATAAGGTTAAACCTTTATAGATCTATAACCTTAGTTAAAAAGATTATAAAAAATTCTATAAAATTTAAGATAAAAAGTATAAAGTTAGTAAGATATTGTTTTTAAGTAGCAGAGAAAAGGCTTTTTACTTATATCTAAAATTTATTATTTAATAAACAACTAATGGAGTAATAAAGGTATATAGGGTTATAGATATATAACTAGTTAACTGTATAATAATGCTAGATATTTACCTACTACCTAACTAAAGTAATGTTATAAATAACGCCTATAGAAAGAAGTGGAAAACCCTTTTAAATACTATAGGTTTTTTTAATTAGCTTTTAGTGTATTTAAACTATTATACTAAATAGTAATTATCTTAAAAAGAGGTGTAGAGATATCCTATATTATAATATAGGGATATAAAAACTTATTAGTATATATATAGCGCTTTATAAATCGCTTATTTTATAATTATAACTTTATTTAGGGTTATATTAATAATATTGCAATTTTCTTAAATACCCTTAAAGACTACCTTTGCTATTTTAAAATTATTTTTAATATTATTAATAAAGCTTACCTTTATATTTTAGCTAGTAAGTCTTTTATTAAATATCCCTCTATTTAGCTACTAAAGTTTATTATTAATATAGATAGCTTTATTAATATAAATAATAAAGTAAAGGCTTTTAAGCGCTTATAAATACTAATTACACTAGCTAATCTTAAAACCTTTATTAAAATAGTGGGTTACCTCTGCGCTAATATACTATAGTTTAATATCTATATTTACTCTCTTTAGAATAAAAAGATAAGCCTTTTATAAGAAGTTAGGGAAAGGAATAAAATTTTACTTAGCTCTTTAAAGTAAGCTTAAAAATAAATAGTAAAGTTTAAGACTTTTAAATCTATTAAAGAGGAAACTATAGCCTTTAAAAACTTATATAACCTTCTATATATAAAGGTACTTCTTTAATATTATAATTTAAAGAAACTACTTTTCTTTAAAGTTAATATATATAAAGAAGGGTTTAGCTTATATACTTTTTAACTTAGTATAAAATAAAACAGTATAAGCATTCTTAAAAAGGATATTAACGGCAATAAGTTACAACCTATTACCTTTCTCTTATAACCTACCTCTGCTATTAAAAAATGCTATAGCTTAACTAAAGCAGAGATCGCTATTATTATATAAAGAATATATAAACTATATAAAATAGCTTAATCTAACCTTGCTTCTATTAATATTATAATAGATTATACTTTAGTAAAAGGGATTATTTATTATATATTATTTATAATAATAGATCTTAATAAAGCTAACCTTAAATTAGTAAAAGTTATAAACTACCTTTTACAGTTTAACTTATATATAATCTACGTTCTTAGAGTCTTAAATATAGTCTTTAACACACTTTTAAGACTCTCTATTAAACTTAGCTATTAAAAAGCAATAAATAGCAGTACTTTTAATAAATTAAACACTTATATATATTTTAATAAAGACTATATAGTAAGAGTTATAATTAATTCCTAGCTTAAAGAAGCTATATTAGCAGGGTACTATACTAACCTAAAGTATAGCTATATTTTATAAAGTATTATAGATCACCGCTAAAAACAATAATAACTTAGCTACTATTACCTATAAATCCTAATATATAGCTAGAACCTTTATAATAATAAATTATTATACTATTAGGACTTTAAAGGATATCGCTAGCTATATATACCCTATAATTATATAGAAGAAATTCTAGCTATAATCTATAATAACTGCCACTACTTTAGTATTAGCTATATAGTTAAGGAGCTAAGAGCAATAGTTTTTTTAAGTATAAGTAAGCAAATCTATAATTATATTATATACTGCCCTATATATAGGGAGAATTCTATATTATAAAGTAAAGCTACTAATAAAATATACCCCTTATAGATAAAGCCCACTCCTTTTTATATAATATCCCTAAATTTTATTACTAATATACTAAAGAAACTATTTATTAATATAGCTTAGTTAGTTAAGGGATTTAATACTTTAAATATTTTATACCTAATAAATTACTTATTTAGTAAGAAGACTATCCTTATATTAAGGTATAAAACGTATATAGTAGAAATCTAGGCTAAACTACTACTTTAATTACTATACTTTATAAATTAAAGCCTCTTTAAAGAAATTATTAGTAATTATAATCTTAAATTTCTCTTTAACTTATAAAAAGCACTATTTTACACCTTTAGCGTTAAACTTTTTATATTAACTATATACTACCCTTAAACTAATAGTTTAGCTAAAAGAAAAAACTAAACTATAATAATAGTAATTTACTTTTATATAATAACTAACCCTAAAATATTATAAGTTAATATCCTTTCTACACTATAGCACTACCTAAACAATATAATAGCTATAGCTATTAGTTATTCTCCTAATAAATTAGTTCTTAAATATAAGCTACTATTAATTATAGACCTCCTTTATAGTATAAGAGATATTAGCTTTAATTTAAAGAACACTAACCTTACTATCCTTAAATATCTATATTAATAAAAGGTAGAATACACTATTACTATAGTAGCCGCCTTTATTAAAATCTAATATAACTCTAAGTATAACTTAATAAATATTAATATTAGCAATATAGTATACCTCTAACTTTATTTAAAATATAAGCTTTTAAAAAAATCTAAAAAAAAGTAGTTACTTTAAAGAGCTAAGCCTTTTAAAGTATTAAAGTAAATCTCACTACTTTCTTTTTACTTAGATTTCTTAGCTAAATTCTATATATATTTAGTGGTTTTAGTAGCTTATCTATAGAAACTATAATAAAGAAGTAACCCTTTTTAAAGGTAAGCTACTACACTACCTTTAATAGCCTTTAAAGGTAGCTTTAAGGTAGACTACTAAGAAATTAAGTAAATTAATAGCTATAAAGCTTATTTTTTCTATAAAAAAGGGTAGGAACCTAAACTTAAATTTCTTATTTAATAAAAAGAATATATAGTAAAGGACAATTAATAAATATTTAAAGAAGATATATAGGTTAACGCTAGTGAGATAGTGGAAAAATACCTTTAAAAACACCTAATTAATTAAAAAATAGAATAGTAAAGGAAGGGTACTAAGCCCGCTTTACACTAAGATTAATTAGCTAAACTAAGCAAGTACTTAAAAAAAGGGATTAAGGACTTTTATAAGTTAATAAACGCTTATAGAATACTATAGCTTCTAAGCTATAGTCCCTTACTTATATACCTTACTTTAAACTTACCTTATTCCCTATAATTTAAGACTAAGAAAACCCTATAACCTTTTTTAATTATCCCTCTTTTTTAACTAAATCCTATATTTTTATTTATTTAACCCCCTACTTACCTCTCTTTATTTTTAATTATATTTACTAAAATTGCTTTTAAATACCACTAATTGTCCTCTAAACCTATTAGAAATAATAGTATTTTTTACTTATAATAGCAAATAATTAAGAAAACCTAATTTAAAAGTAGCAATAAGCTTAGAGAAGCTTTATAAAAACCTTTTTAGAATTCCCTATTTATATCCTTAATAACTATTTATTAACTATAACTACTATAAGCTCTTTAATGCCTTTCTAACTCTCTTTAATACTCTTTTATATAGAAGCAATAAATAAATCCTTAATAATAGATCCCTTATAAGGTTTTATATAACCTAAGGAATATAATAATAACTTCCCTTATATTAATAAGTTAAGAAAATATAATTTTAATATAGAAAGATTTAATATCCTTAGTATAAACTTAATTACCTATAATATAGCGTTCTACATTTATTTAGCTACCTTTAATATAGCTACTAACCCTTATACACTACCTACTAACTTCTATATACTTAGTAACTTTATAGCTATAATTAATAATAAATACTAAAAGCTATTTAGCAATTTACTTTAAAACAATAACAATTTCTTTAATAAAGAAACGCTTAACCTAGGTCTTAATAAAGAAACAACTAACTTAACTTAACCCTAAAACTCGATAATATAGTAATTTAATAAAATAGTAGCTAAATACTTTATAAATAAAGCTACCTTTAAATATATTTAAAAATACTATAGCCTTAGCTACTTATACTAACTTAATAGAGCTAATAGCACTAAATACATTATAGTAAACAATAAAATCCTAGAATAGAACGCCTTAAAGGCAAAATACTATAGTAAATATCTATTAATAGATAATAGTAAAGCCGCTAGTAATTATAAACCCTTTTTAATTCTATATATAGAGTAATGCTTCTAAGGTTAGGGTAATATAAAGAAACAATAGTTCTATAAAGACATTCTACACTCTATAAGTTAAGAATTTACTATATAAAGAGTAATAATCACTAATAATAGAGTTTCTATTATAAAAGATAACGGCTTATATAAACTATAGCTAACTACCCTCTATATTGCTTTTAGCATTATTAATAAAGAGAGAGCGGCTTTAAAAGTAATATACTTAATATTAAAAAAAGGTAGTATAACCTATAGATCCTTAGAACTTCCCTTTATCTATAGCATTTAAAATAGCTTTAAAAAGGCAGTTTATACCTACTACTTTAAAGGCAGTATTAAAGGTAAAAACTATAAAATATAGATATTAAACCACTATAAAATCCTAAGTATTTACTTTACTTATAGCTAAAGGTATATTAATAGTATTATTATAGGCTCCCTTATTATAATATAAAGGGCTAACCTTATATAAATCCTTAGCGCTATATTACTTAAACACTCTATAAAGTTTAATAGTAAGTTCTAAAACTTAACTTAAAAACTTATTAAAATAAAGAAGGAAGTCTATAAAATAAAGGAGAATAACTATAAAAGGGAAAACGCTGCTATAATAGCTATATTTACTAGCCTAGCTAATAATTTAACCTTAGAAAACTATAGTAAAGCTATAATACACTTATAAAGAAAAGTGAAGGCTTTCTTTACTCTAATCCTTAACCTCCTTTATATCTATAGCCTTACTTTTAATAAAACCTCTTAGTTTACTCTACTTAAGGACATTATTCTTACTAACACTAGCATTAAGAAGCTAATATTATACTTAGTAATAGTAAAAACTAATATTATTAGCAATACTAAAGTATAAACCTAACTTTATATAAATATTAATGTATTAAGCTTATAGGTTTAAGCTATAAAAATACTATAGCCTATAACCACGCCTCTAGGGACTGGTTTTTAATCTATTAATGCTAATAAAGCTAATAACAACAATCTCTTATAAAGAACCTATAAATACCTAAAGGTAAATTCCACTACTAATATAGTAAATATTAAGCTAAAAATCACTCTAACTAAATCTTAGACTAATATTATAGATTATTACCTTAGCCTTTAAAGTATTTTTAAATATAAAAAGTGGGAAATAAACACCTTCTATAAAAACCTATAAGTCTTAGAAGCAGCACTATAACGCCTTAATATATCTAAATAATATAGCATATAGGAATCTAAGATTAATAAAGTATAAGAAAATGTATTTATTTATAAATAACTGCCTTTCTTTTAGTAAAAACCTTATTAGCTATAAAGCTATAATACTATAACTAACTATAAAATGCCCTATAACCCTTATATATAAAGATATATAGTAACTTAGCTATTATAACAATCCCTTACCCTAATCTTATTAAACACTCTACTAAGCTAAAAGGCTACTACATTTCTTTTATAAAACTACACTCCCTTGTAGCCTTAGCACGCCTATAATAAATATATTATATACTGCCTATAAAGCTATATTAAGCTTAGTAAAAGTAAAAATAAACGCATTTATAATAAAAACACTGTATATTATTTATAAAGCTATATTAAGCTTAGTAAAGGTAAAAATAAAGTAATTTACCCCTTTTACTTAGTTTATAGCTATATTAACTAACCGCTTACTATAACTAATATTTCTTTTCCCTTACTTTATTACTATTTCTCTTTCCCTTTTTTTTCTATCCTTTCCTTTACCCTCCCCTTTATTATCTCCTTTTATTTCTTTTTAGCTACTTTTAATGTCTTTAAGCTTAAATATACACTCCCTTTTATCTTTTTATAAGTCTTATAAACTTTTATAGTAAAAACGTAATTTATACACTAAAATAGTAACTAAAGAATAAAATACTACTTATTAAAAGGTAGATTAAAGCTATAATACTATATAGTAGTATATTAAGTGTATTACTACTATAGTTATAGAAGGTAAGGCTGCTAAATAAAGTGCCTTAGTTTTAAGAATAATTTATAATAATAGAAGAATCTAATACTAAAACCTTATTATTTATAAGCTAACTTATTTATAAAGGTAAGACTATATACTTTTAAGTAGTATTTACTAAGTTTAGCTACTTAATTAAATTTAGTTTCTATATTAAAAACACTAGCAGACCTAGCACTCTATTACTTAAGAGTTCTATTAATATATTACTAAACTTAATATAGAAGCTTTAATTTAGCTTTAAAAGAATATCTTTATTTTTACTAAAAAGATCCTTATTAAAGATAAATAATAGGGTTTAATTACTAATAGCTTTATAAAATATATTAACCACTATATTCTAAAGAAACTTACTAAAGAAAGCAATAATTATTAAATATATCTATACTTCTATAAATACTTTAAAGCTATAAGTATAAAAAGTAGTGGATTAAAATCCCTTTAAATAAAGTAAGGTTTCTTTAAATATAAGCGTAATATATTTAAAATAATAATATTTATATAAATCCGCTTTTATTTCCTAAATAATCGCCTTATATATAAATAAATTTAATAACTTACCTTTATAGAATTTTAAAACGCTATTAATTAAATTATAGATAACACTCCTTATTATAGATACCTACTATTTTACACTAATCCTCTGCTTACCTACTAAGGATCCTAAATTAAATTATAAATTTATATAATTTATAGTATAGGTAAATAAGCTCTTTAATCTACTAAAAAGTAAATTAATTACAGCCTCTATATAGTAGGTATTAATACCTTAAAGGTAATTAATATCTATAAAAAGTATATTATCTATATAGTAGCTATTAAATAGTAATAGAATTATAAGTAACTTTACGTAGAAATTGTATACTATATATATAGATTACTAGTTATTCCCCTAGTTTTAGGCTATTTACTTATAGAAGTTAAAAGGATTTTTAGCATTAACCTTTATAAATATAACTACATTAAGTATTTTAATTATTTTTAAGGGATAAGCTTATTAGTTATTTATCTATATAGCCTATATTTAATAAACTATAATATTTAAATAGGTCTTAAAGAAGACCTTAAACGCCTTATAATAGACCTTAGTATTAATAAATAGCTTTAAGTAGTGGAACTAATAAAACCTAAAGAATAGAATATCCTTAGCTATATAGAATATAGTATTTATAATATAGAATACACTATATTTAAAGATACCTCTATTAATAAGGATAAAGAAGATAATGCCCTTCTTACTATAGAAGAGGAAGAAGACCTTTTTATATAATAATTATTTTTTCTATAAAATACTAACCTACTAATGCCTTTAACTATACTATAATAATTATAAATATAATATAGAAGAGGCAGTGGTTATAACTTTACTTTTATATAATATTTACCTTTATATTTCTACTTATCTTTAGGAAGAGTATATAAAAGTCTATATAATACACTATAAAAACGGAGGATATTACTATTTTCTTTTATAGATTAATTATATATTTTATACTCTATACCTTGCTTCTTTATTTTATTTAATAAAATCCTTAAGGTATATATAATGCTATATATTAATTTTCTTTTCTTTAATATATAGAAATAGCTAGTATTTACTATAATATATAGTTTTCTATAATTTTACATTTTTATTTCACTTAATATATAAACTAGCTGGTATTTACTATAATATATAGTTTTCTATAATTTTATATTTTTATTTCACTTAATATATAAACTAACTAGTATCTACTATAATATATAGTTTTATAATTTTTTTTCTACCTATAAATAGTTTAAGACAGACTTATCTTTTATACACCCTAAACCTATTATAAAATAGAATTCCTTATATAAAAGGAGGATTTCTAAGAATATAAGTAGAAAGGCAACTTTATTACTATATATAACTGTGCACCTATCTGTAACTTATATATATTCTTTTTTATAATTCCTCTTATAATTGTTTATAACGCATTCTATAAGTTATAAATGCCTACGCTTTACGTGCTGTATTTAGCGCGTAACAATTTATAGCGTTTTACTTATAAACTAATAAGTAGATAGAATAGACTAATTAAATCCTTAAATACTACTTATAATACTTTATAAGGAAACACTAGCTAATTTAACCTACACTCCTACTATAAATATAGTTTACTTATAATAATACAGTTAATTATATAATAAAATACACACTAAACTATACACTTTTTAGTTACTACCTTAAGTTTTACCTAGCTATTAAGGATAATAGCTTAAAAAAAGGGGTATTAAAAGTAAAAGTAAGAGTATAAAAACTATATAAAATTTAAGAAGAATTAATAAAAGTATAGAAAAAAGCAATAAAAGTATAAGTAAAATATTATAATAAAGGATACTAAAAAAAAACCTTTATTAAAGAAGAAATAGTTTTACTATTTATAAAGAATATTAAAACTAAAAATATAAAAAAGAAGCTAAACCTTAGGTATTTAAGACTATTTTAGATCTTAAATACAATAGAAAAGTAGGTATATTATCTAAAACTACTAAAGAAATACAAATAACTTTATAATATATTCTATATTAGCCTTCTAAAACTATAGAAAAGGCAGCGTAACTATAAGGAAAAACTAGCGATTTTAGATCTAAAGGAAGAAAATAAAGAATATAAAGTAGAAGAAATCTATAATAAAAAGACTATATAAAGGGATATTTACTACTTTATAAAATAGAAAGAATAGTCTAGTAAATATAATTAATAAATAGTAGAAAAAGACATTAATATATCTATATTTATTACAGTATATTATAGAAAGATTAAGATAAAGCTAAAGGCATAGCTATAAGATAGTAAAGACTAGCTAAAATATAAAAAGAAGAATAGAATTCCTATATCTATTAAAAAAAAAACTAAAACAAAAAAATAAATAATATATAGCTAAACCACTACTTAAATAGAGGGGAGACTAATAGAGAATAATTCTAGTATATCTTAAAAGGTATAATAACCTATTATCCTTTGTTTAGGCATTTAAATTAAACCCTAACTATCCGCCTTAAGTGCCTCCTTAATGTAAGAGAAAACCTAATAAATTATTACTATCTACACAGTATATCTAGCCTCCTTAAGGTAAAGGTAAAGCAATAAATAACGCTCTTAATTATTAAACTTAGCTTTATAGTTTAACTAATAAAGTTAGTAGTATATTAGCGAAAAGAAATAGAAAGACTTATAATTCTTAGCTAAAAAGCTAGGCATTATATAATTTAAACTAATTAACGGTTTAAAATAAATTGCTTAAAGGTAATGTATATAGACTATAAATTATTAGTAAAAGCTAAAAAAAAGGAAAGCGTTCTACTATATATAAATACTCTTCTTAGCCTTAATAAAGCTATAAATAAACTAATAAGCCTACTTAATATAGTTAAAACTATATAGAAGTATAAGTAAAAGATAGGTAAGAGACTCTTATATATCCCTTTTAAAAATAAAAAAATCGTTAGCCTTATTGCCGTTATTATTTATAATTATTATAGGCTTGTCTTACTTAATATTTATAAATATTTTAAGCTACCTATAGATAGATAAGAGGTTATCTTAAAACCCCTATATTATAGTAAGTATTTAAAGAATTATTAATAAAAACCTAAAGAATTTAAAATAAAAAGATATACCTTAAAGTATAAGTTATTACGTTTATTACATTATATATAACAATATAATACCTTATACTTCCTGCCTTAGAATAGTTTATATAGATATATATAGCAGATTACTATAAAGGCAGGCTTAAAGGGCGGATTAGCTTTATATTTATTATAACTTATATATATATAATATATATAAGTATAATAAGAAAGCTTAATAACTATAAGCTTTATAATAAAGAAAAGTTAGTAAAGAGATAGGGATATATAATTTAAAAGAAGAAAAAAGAATAGAAAATAAGATATAAAAATAGTAATATTATAAAAGTAAGAAACAGCTAAAAGGGTAGCGTTTATAAAGTTATAACCTGCCTATAGGTAATTTAATACACGCGTTATTTATATTTACTAACAGTATAACCTTAAATAATAATTGTTTAAATTATTATAAAAATTATAAAAAGGGTAAGGAATAGTAAGTGACCTACTCTTAAAAAGGTAGGGTAATTACGCCTTACTACATATATAGATAACATTATTATTTAATAATGTAATAAGAGCTTATCGCTACTAAGTTGTAAAGTAAGTAATAATTAAAGTAAAAGCTACTGGGACGTTAGTATAAAGAGGGGGGCAATTATAAGGAGCTTATAAGACTAGCCTATAGCGACTCTTTATTGCTAGTGCTTAGTTATACACTTAATATATAAACCTTAAGTAGCGTGTATATAAAGGGGAAAAGACTTAAAAGAAGCAAGCTTTAGTCAATATACTAGTCACTATATCGCCTTTACCTAGCCGCCTTATTGACACCTAACAAAAAGGACTTAGAATTTCCCTTATTTTCTTAAGGGTTATTCTTCTTATTATTCTTATTTTTATAAGAATTAGGGGTCTTATTTTCTTTAGAGCCCCTATATGCAGATTCCTTAGAGCTTATAGCTCTATAATTCAGAGCTTTAGCTATAGTAAAGCTCTTATCTCGCTGCTCTTCTAGCAGGTCTGCTATTAAAAATTGTAAATTTAGTGCCCCTATAGGGATCCTTAAAGCTCTATTAGTCCTTATAGCAAATCATTGCCTTTCTGCCCACTAAGGAAAAGTAGATTTTAATATTTATAAATATTAATTTACTTAATCTATAGGTTCTATAGAAACGCTAGAAATTACTAGTCTAGCTAGTAAATTATTAAATAAAGCATTAAAAGCCTCTAAAGATCCCTTAAAGCCTTAGAAATTTAGGCTATAGAATTAAGAATATAGGGAGCCACGTTGTATTTCAGCACTTTAAGAATACTGCCTTTCTAAAAGGCTAAAGGCTTCTACTAGGTTTTATTGCTAAATTATAACAGCCTAAGGGGCCTTAGAACAGCTATCTCTTAGAAGTATAAGAATAATAGCTTAGTTAAGGTTACTTAAATTACTAAAAAATCCCTTAGAATTATTTAGAAAATTAGGCATTCCTAAAGCCCTAAATTAGATTGCTAGGGCTTGTTTTTATTAATTATAATTTTCCAGTCCCTTTAGCTTTATAGCCTCTAAAAAGCTATAAACCCTTTTATTAAATTCTTTAATAATAGAGTTATTATAGGAATTTAATATATTAAAAGCCTTATTTTAGCTTACACTCCCACTAAAATTAAAATCTTCTAATAGTATATTTACTAGCTTATTTACTAAATTATTAGCTATAGTTATAGCTAAATCTTCTAATTTTTATAGAATATTAAAGATATTATTATTTTAGGCAGTAATTTACTAGTTTATAGAATTAATCTATACCTACTCTTAACTCTTAGCCTAAGGCCTTAAGTTTATAGAGTCTATAGCTACTAAATTATAGAGGAAGGAAAAGCTCTATAAAGTAGGAATTTATAGAAAAAATGCCTATAAAAGCTTTTATTTATAGGTCTTAGCCTTTAAAAATAGAAATGTTTCTAAGGCCTTTATAGAAGGAAAGCTTCTATAATATTTCCTTTTTATAGAGAGAAATACCTCTATACTCTTTTTATAGAAATAGGAGTTTTCTATATCTTTTCCTTTTTTTTTATAGAAATAGAAATACTTCTATAATTTATAGATTTTATTTTTATAGAAGTAGAATTTCTTTTATACTATATTTCTCTCTATTTTATAGAAAGAGAGACTTCTTTTAGCAAATTTATTCTATTTTTATAGAAGAAATAATAGCTTCTAAGTCTTTCTTTAGGTTTATACCTTAATATAGAAAATTTAGATAATTTTTAATAAATTTTCTCTTTATTTTATAAAATTTAGTGAATTTTTTTAGTACTTAAAAAGTGCTTTTAAGCTTATAACCTATTAGAAATAAAGGGTTTATAGAGGCTTTTACCCTCTAAAGTACTAAGGTAGTGAGGCTTAGTAAGCTAGCGGTTAGAAGGTCTCTATAGCGCTATAGCGGTTACTACAAGCCTTATTTCTATATTAAAAGCTTAATACACGCTTTTTAGTATATAAAATACACTAAATTCTAGCTTATAAAATGTAAGTAAATTTTCTTAGATTTTATTTAATTTATTTAATATTATAGGTAGTAGGTTTAATTAATAGTCTATATAGTTATAAATAGCTATAAGGAGATAAGTGTTTTTCCTTATATACCTACTAAGCCTATTAGTAGATTTATATAGCTAATAAAGGTTTATAAGCTACTTTTTATTTTCTATAAAATTTATTTATATAGGAAAATAAAAAAATAGACTTATAGCTATATAACTAATCTACTAATATATATACTAAAAATTTTATTTAGTGAAAATCTATATATAAAAAAATCCTAAAAATCTAAAAATTAGGAAATTTATATAGAAAAATTCCCTTTACTTTAGTAATAATAAAACTCTTTATATTTCTTTTTTATAACCTTTAGTCCTTATATAATTTAATTCTAAAGACCTTTTATTTCCTTCTTTAAGGTAGCCTATAGGTTATATAACCTAAGGCCTTATAGCTACTAAGCAGCGTAGCCTAAATCTTTAATTAAAATTTAGCTAATATACTTTATTACTATAAAAATTAATTACTAAGGCTAATAGTCTATTAGCTTCCTAAATAGGCGTGCGCTAGCTGTTAAAGCGTGTAATTAAGGGCAAAAAGGCTAGAAAAGTGGGGCGCTTATAGCTGCAAGCTCTTAGCTAGAATATCTATTTTTGCGCTTACTACGCGTGCGCACACGTGTGTGTTGCGCGCACCGCCGCCGGCTTTTAACCTAAAGACCCCTTATAAAGGTCCCTATAGGGGTCAGAGTTAGGGTCGTTATAAGGCCTGTTAAAAGTCCTTATAGTGGATGAGGTCTCCTGAAAATAGCTGTTATTTTCAACATAAATATACCTATTACCTTTATAGCAATAAGTTTAAAAGAGATTAATACTATTTTATTAGATATAGTAAGTAGCCTTATCCCCTTAAATAGTAATATTACTATATAGCTTCTACTTAAATTATAGGATTTTATAGATATCTTTAATAAAGAGAAAGTAAATGCCTTTTTACTATATTAAGGCTATTTAAATTACTATATACACTTATATAATAACCTTAATAGCTCTACCTTAGAACTCTTATAGGCGCTATTATATAATATACCCTATAACTAACTCCTTAAATTTAGAAATAAATTATAAACTTAATAAATAAAGGGTGGATTTAAGTATTATCCTCCTTAGCTATAGTATTAATTCTCTTTATTAAAAAGGCAGGTAGGGGATAGCGATTTTATATTAATTATTACGCTTTAAATAAGGTTATAAATTAGGATTAATACTTATTACTATTAATAAAGGAGACCTTATAATCCTTAGTAAAGGCTAGGTAGTTTATAAAGCTTAATATCTATATAGCCTTCTATTGCCTATAGGTAGCGGTAAGGGATAAATACTTTATAGCTTTTTATATATAATTTAGCCTCTTTAAGTAGCTTATCTACCCCTTTAGCTTAGCTAAGGCCTTAGCTACGTTTTAATATTATATTAATAGCGCCTTAAGTAACGCCTTTAGGCTATATATTACTACCTACCTTAATAATATCTTAATTTATACTAATAGGTCTTAAAAGGATTATATTTAGTATATATAAAAGGTTTTCTTTTACCTCTATAAAGTAGGCCTCTACCTTAATATTAGTAAATACACTTTTAGTGTAAAGGAGGTAAAGTATTTAGGGTTTATTATTTATATAGGGTATAAGCTTTACTTAAATCTAAAGAAAATTATAGCTATTTATAATTAAGAGGCCTCTATTAAAGTATAAAGGGTCTAAAGCTTCTTTAGTTTTATAAACTTTTATTAGGAATTTATAGCTAGCTTCTTTAACTTTACTAGCCTACTTCTTATATTTATTAAGAAGGGTATATTATTTATTTAGTTAGTGGAATATAAAGCTACTTTTACTGCCTTAAAAAATGTGTTTATTATATATTTAGTTTTAGCTTAATAGAATTCTAAAAGGGACACTATAGTTAAGGCTAATGCCTTAAAGGAGACTTTAAAGGGTTGCCTATTTTAGTATAATAGAGAAGGTATTTTATAACTAATAGCCTACTACTTAGCTTACTTATTAAGCGCTAAGCAAAACTATATAATTTATAATAAAGAACTATTAAATATTATCTTCTACTTTAAAGCTTAGTTAATTAAATTATATAGTATAGCTTAATTATTTATAATCTTTACTAATTATAAAAACTTAAAGTACTTTACTAATTTATATAAAATATTAGAATAGTAAGTATAATAAGTAAAAACACTAGCGCTCTTTAACTTCTACCTTTATTACTACCTTAGCTTATAAGCTATTAAACTGAACGCCCTTTTATAATATAAATAAAATAAGAGCTATAACCTTACTAACCTTTAGAGCTTAATTTACCTTATTTTAATTTCTACTATTAATATATAAAGGGAACACTAACTTAGCTTTACTTAAAATTCTATTAAAACTTCTATAGCTACTTTAGCTTTAATAATACTACTATTTAAATATAAGCTATTTTTAAAGAAGTATATTAAAGACCTTTAGAACTAAGCCTTAGTAATAGACTTAATTTACTATATAAAGCTATAAGCTTTATATAATAAAGTATAGCGTTTTTTACCTAAAGCTACTACTAAAGCTTAAATAAAAAATTATAGTATTAATATCTATAGAGCGCTATTATTTTAAAGGCGACTGTAGGCATTATAATATAAGCCCTTTATAACTATATTAATTTAGCGTATATATAATTCTCCCTTACTAAAATACTTAAAAGAAAATATAACCTTTAAGCCCTTTATTATAACTTCTATTAAGATAGAATGTTTATTAATATAGTATAGTATATTTATAACTACTTTTACTATAAGGGATGTAAGAGCTATAAGCTTTAATAGAGCTACCTTTAGCTAATCCTAGCGCTAAACTATTATTAGTTCTAAATCTTAGTTAATTTTATAATAAAGCTATTTACCTTTAATAACTAAGTACTACAGGACTTTATAATTATTATAGACTATCTCTTTAAATATATTTAGCTAAAGGTAATAGTAAATATAATAGCTAAAGAGTATACTACTTAATTTCTATTTTACTAATAGCGTTTCTATAGTTTCTTTTATAGCATTATCTTTAACTATAGTTTAAATTAGGTTAGCTTCTTTTAATCTACCTTTTACTCTTTAATAAAGACTAAATAATTACTCTTTACTACTTATTAACTTTAAATAAATAAAGATATAGAGTAAGTAAACTAAGAAGTATAGGCAGCCTTTTATATAGTAGTAGAATTCTTATAATAAAACTAACTATTTTACCTTCCTATCTATTAACTAATATTAAATAACTATACATTTATAGTAACTAAAATAAGTGTAAGTATAGCAACCTATAGTTATAATATAGAACTAATTTAATGCCTATTAAAATTGCCTTAAAGCTATATATCCCCTAAAGGCTATATAGTTTAATTCCTTAAGTATATTTAAAAGGGTATATAATTAGCTTAAGTAGTAATTAACTTTACTTAATAATATTAATAGAATACCTTAAATAAATTATAATACTTTATTAAGTGCTTTTAAGTTAAGGATCTTATATAGCTTAACCTATAATATATTAAAACTAACTATCTTAATTATAAGCTTAACTAAGTTATAGTAAAATACTGTATCTTTAAGGTCCCTATACCTTTTATTATATACCTTAATGTTTTAAGTAGTATTTATTTAGTTTTCTATATTAATTTTATTAAATATATAGCGGATAACCCTTTGCTTTCTTAAATAGTTTAAGATATATACTTAAACTTACTTTTATTAGTATTTAAAGAGGACACTGCCTTAGTAGAATATATAGTTAAGGAGGTCTTAATAGCTAAAAATGCTTAAGGTAGGGGCTAATAATATAATATTTTAATTAAATAAGCAGGCTATAAATAACCTATATAAAAGCCTTTAGAATTTATAGAGGATATAAAGGTATTAATATAATTTAAATTATAATAGAAGGATATATATTTCTATAATAGGCCTATTATATAATAATAAAGTTTAATTTTATACCTACTTAAAGGCTTATTTAAACTTAAATAAAATCCTATAATATATTTTACTTCTACTTTATTTACTATTAGTAACTATAATTATTATCTTTATTAAACCTATTTTCTTTATTATTCTCCTTATCCTTTATTTAATTTAGTAGTAAAGGCTACTATAGACTTCTATATTACTATTAGAAATAAGGGGTTTACAGAGGCTTTTGCCCTCTAAAGTACTAAGGTAGTGAGGCTTAGTAAGCCAGCGGTTAGAAAGTCTTTGCAGCGCTATAGCGGTTGCTATAGGCCTTATTCCTACGTTAGAAGCTTAATACACGCTTTTTAGTATATAAAATACACTAAATTCTAGCTTATAGAATATAAGTAAATTTTCTTAGATTTTATTTAATTTATCTAATATTGTAGGTAGTAGGTTTAATTAATAGTCTATATAGTTATAGGTAGCTATAAAGAGATAAGTATTTTTCTTTATATACCTACTAAGCCTATTAGTAGATCTATATAGCTAATAAAGGCTTATAAGCTACTTTTTATTTTTTATAAAATTTATTTATATAGGAAAATAAAAAAATAAACTTATAGCTATATAATTAACCTATTAATATATACACTAAAAATTTTACTTAGTGAAAATCTATATATAAAAAAATCCTAAAAATCTAAAAATTAAGAAATTTATATAGAAAAATTCCCTTTACTTTAATAATAATAAAACTCTTTATATTTCCTTTCTATACCCCTTAGTCTTTATATAATTTAATTTTAAAGACCTTTTATTTCCTTCTTTAAAGTAGCCTATAGGTTATATAACTTAAGGCCTTATAGCTACTAAGTAATATAGCCTAAATCTTTAATTAAAATTTAGTTAGTGTGCTTTATTACTATAAAAATTAATTACTAAGGCTAATAGTCTATTAGCTTCTTAATTAAGCGTGCACTAGCTATTAAAGCGTGTAATTAAGGGCGAAAAGGCTAGAAAAGTGGGGCGCTTATAGCTACAAGCTCTTAGCTAGAATATCCATTTTTGCGCTTGCCGCGCGCGCGCGCACGTGTGTGTTGCGCGCACCGCCGCCGGCTTTCAACCTAAAGACCCCCTATAAGGTCTCTATAGGGGTCAGGGTTGGGGTCGTTATAAGGCCTGTTGAAGGTCCTTATAGTGGATGAGGTCTCCTGAAAATAGCTGTTATTTTCAACAATTACCTTACCCTTTATATAAAAGGGAATAATAAAGGTGTCTATATTATAGATATAGTAAGTAGGGTATAGATAGGCATTATTATTATAGCCTACTATTAGAATTAACGCTAGGTATATAAACAATATTAACAGCTAGAGCCGCTATAAAGGAGTAGGTAGGTTTTAACTAGAAATTATTAAGGCAGTAGTTGTTATGGTCTAGCCCGATTGGGCCATCGCGAGTGTCAGGCGCAGACATAGTGGGTTAACACATCCTTTGCCAGCTGCGTGCCAGCTGCACTAGTTAGCTAAGACAAAAGGATACGTATTGATCAGAGTTGCGGGTCTCTGGTCAATTAACACTTATATTGCCGGTCGTACGCAGGGCTTGGCAACCGCCGCCAGCTGTAGGCTAAGCTAGGCTAGGTCAAAGACCTAGCCCATCACAGTAGTATAGTAATAAATATATATTATATAGCACTATACTTAGCCTATATTAAATTAATAATACTAAGGATAGAGATATAAAGGTTTTAAAATATATAAAGGCTAAATAAATTAAAGGCTAGTGGTAGAAGGGGGGTAGACTTAAGTATATTTAAATATATATATAGCGCCTAAGGAGGGATATTATAAAAGGTAATAAGCAATTATTACACTTTAAAATATATATACTTAACACGCTTTAAGGTCTGTAAAGGGGTGGTTATATTATAAATAATACCTTTCATATAGTATAGAGAGTAATTAATATAGAATATAATATCTTAGATCCTAAATGTATAATAATATAGGAAGGGCTTATTAGCTTTATTAAAAAAGGATAAGGGATATATACTACCTATAGAGCTTTACTATACTTCTATAAAGACTGTTCTTAGTAGGGCCTTACTAAGACCCTATTAAGTAAGTGTATAGAGATTTAGAAGTATATAAACTAATAGAAGGAAGAGAGGGATAGAGGACTTCCCTTCTCCTTATAGTTAATAATAACTCTATTAACGCTAGATTGCAGTAGCCATCTAGGCCAGTCCATAACAGATTAATATTTTTAACCTTAACTTCTCCCTAGCTATTATTAAATAAATCTTTATAGAAGCAGCAATATTTTACCCTAATTTTATTATTAGTTCCTTATTCTAAAGCTTAAAGGAGTTCTTATTCTTTCTTCTATAGTCTCTTTAGCTCTTTTAATTAAAAGATTCGCTTTTTAATTACTTTAGCTTTTTTATAAAGGCTTTAAGTGCTTAAGTTTACCCCTTTTAATATAAAGGTATTAATAGTTTAAGCGCTACTTTATAGACCTTCTATAGATTAATAGAGTATTAATAAAGGGTTAAGGGATAATAATTCCTTATAAAGAATTATAGTAAGTTATTTAATTTAGAGTGCTATATTATCTTTAAGTAGCCCTTAAAAAAGCTTTAAAATTATTAAGTGTTAATAAAGTAGCTAAATAAAGGCAATATAGTAACTAATATATTAACTAAAGCTTACTTCTTTTAAGTCTTTTCCCCTTTATATACACGCTACTTAGGGTTTATATGCTGAGTGTGTGACTAAGCACCGGCGACGAGGAGTCGCCGCGGGCTGGTCTTGTGAGCTCCCTCACATGAAGCACGCAGGGGGATCAAAGACTATAGACAAGATGTACATACATAAATAGTATGTAGTACATACATACAATACACCCCTTAAATTATTTGCAAATGGGTATAAGCCCCTCTTCTTAGCGAAGACGCACCGTGATTACTGGTAGGGTTGCTAGCCAGGGGTTGCTGTAGATGGTAGGGGATCTTTAGCTACTTATTTACCTATATAAAATAAGGTTATGCCTAATGTACCTTTAGATCCCTAACTATGTCATCGTCATTTCCGAGGCGGCGCCTGATTGGTTAAAGAGCCCCCTGTCAAGTCACCGATTTCAAATAATTCAAGGGTTGTACTGTACATACAATACACCCCTTGAATTATTTGCAAACGGGTACAAGCCCCTCTTCTTAGCGGAGACGCACACGTGATTACGGGCAGGGTTGCTAGCCGGGGGTTGCTGTAAATGACAGGGAATCTTTAGCTACTTACTTGCCTATATAAAAATAAGGTTGTGCTAATGTACCTTTAGATCCCTAACTATATTATCGCACTTTCCGAAGCGAACGCTTGATTGGTCCAAAAGCCCCTGTCAAGTCACCGATTTCAAATAATTCAAGGGTTGTACTGTATGCACGTATGCAGGTGACAAGTGGCAGATCTCATCATGGCATGCCCTGCACGAGGGTCGGTAAGATGGAGAGTCGGGGAGAATCCGGGGTATCTGCTGAAGCCTGGCGCAGACTATCTTCACAAACCCATCAGCTTCGCCATGGCCTCGACCACTCTGGCCGCAAAGGCGTCGTCATTGATGGATCCTGCATCCTCGACGACCCTGATACCCGTGTCTTGCAAGCCCTCCTTGATAGTGTCAAAAAGCACGGCATCCGCCTCTGCATCATGAAATGGCCCGCCAGGAACAGAGAGCATGCTGACCCCCCCCCGCGGAAGCCACATCTGAACCAGGCCAGGATTCAAAGTCCTCTTCAACTTGCGGCAGATGAATTGCCCAATGGCCTTGGCATCCTGCGGCGAGGACCGCACCAGCGTCACCATGGGATTGTGCTCCGCCTGCGTCCGACCATGGTACCTCTCCGGGACGGAGTCCTTGGCCCCAAAGTTGGCCATGTCCAGTGCCCCGAGAGATATGATGGTGGGTATGGCGGCTTGCACGGCGGCGTCGAGACGCTCCTCACCCGCCGACATGGTACCGCCCATGATGTAGTCGCAGATCTCCGTCGTGGTGAGGTCGATAACGGCGTCAATCTGCCCGTCCGCAATGAGGCGTTCCATGGCCTTGCCACCGTGGCCCGTCGCGTGGAAGACGTACGTTTCCACGTGGTACTGATCTTCGAGTGTCTTTCGAATCCTGTCGACCCCCGGAGTCGTCACCCCGAACATGGTGATCCCAACGCGTTTCTTGGTCGGCACCTGTCCGGGACGCTGACCCCGTCGCGCCGAATAGGCCACGGCGGCGGCAGCAATGGCGGCACCGGCGTTGCACAGGACTTCCCGTAAGAGGTGATTCAGGCCTGCAATGTCCACCACCGAGTACATGAGCGTCATGTCCGTCTCGCCGACGATGGGCCCCGTGTCGCCGCTGGCAACCGTCGACACCATCAGCTTGGGCAGCCCGATGGGCAGATTGCGCATGACGCGCGAGGCCATCGCCGTGCCCCCTGAGCCGCCTGCCGCGATGATGCCGTCTATCTGGCCCTGGCGATACATGTCGTTGACGGCCTGAGCGGCGCAGCTGCCCATCGTGTCGATAAAGTCGCCGCGGGAGAGCGTCGTCATGTCCAACTCGGGGTGGTACCTCGACAGCATGTCGGCTGCGTGGACACGAATTTCCGGGCTGCATGTTGCGTGGCGTCCGACGTCGATGAGGTGTGTCTTGACGCTGCCAGGGGCGGCGGCGATTTGCCGACAGAGAAAGAGGAGTTCCTCGAGTTTAGTGTCGCAGGTGCCGACGATGGCGACTGCGGCCGGCATGACGGGGGGGTTGTTTCTTTGCCTGTCTGTCCGTCTCCGTCTCCGTCTCTCTCTCACTTTTTTCTCCACCTCCCTTTATCGATCAACTCTGGGGAAAAGGAATAAAGGAAAGAAAGAACTAAAAGACTAGAGGACTAGAGTTTCGGGCGGCGTCTTGGCAAACAGGCGATACGAAAATAAAACAACGAGGCAGTCAGAACCAGGTGAGGAAAGAAAACGACCCTCGAAATGAGGCGGCGTCACCCCGCGCCCATGCATCACGTGCGCATCAAAGACGACGACGACATGACGCTCTACGACAACCAGCTGCACCAACTTCTGCGTCTCCAGACCAGCATAAAAAGTCCCGGTCGCACCCTGCCCGTAGACTCTGATGTCGAGTCGTCACAGAGACTCGGTCTGCGCACCGCCCTCGAAACGTGATTCGCACAGCCCCCCTCTTTCCCCCTCCCTTCTCGTGTCGTGTCACACGCCGATTCGCATCGCAAAACGACAGCCGCCGCTCAGCTACCTTCTGACGAAATGGCGCCACCAACCAGCCGTGAAGACATTCTCGCCAGGCTCCGAGAGCAGATGGCGCAGGGAAAGCCCATCGTGGGGGCCGGAGCGGGCATCGGCCTCTCGGCCAAGTCCATCGAGGACGGCGGCGCGGACCTGATTATTGTCTACAACAGCGGCCGCTTCCGGATGGCCGGGAGGGGCTCCCTCGCCGGGTTGATGCCGTACGGAAACGCAAACGACGTGGTCATGGACATGGTGCGGAAATGTTTTCTTTTCTTTTCTTTTCTTTCCTTTCCTTTCCCTTTTTTTTTTTTTTTTTTTTTTTTTTTTTTTTTTTTTGCCCGCCCTCAATCAAACACTGACCAGCTTTTCCGCGCCCACCACCACAGGCAAGCGAAGTCCTCCCCATTGTGCAATCCACCCCCGTCCTCGCGGGCGTCTGCGCAACGGATCCCTTCCGGGACATGCCCTCGTTTGTGAAACAGCTGGCCGAGAAGGGCTTTGCCGGCGTGCAAAACTTCCCGACCGTAGGGCTCATCGACGGCACGTTCCGCGCCCACCTCGAAGCGACGGGCATGTCGTACGACGCCGAGGTGGCCATGATTGCGGCGGCGCACGATATGGACATGCTCACGACGCCCTACGTGTTCAACGCGGCCGAGGCGAGCAAGATGGCGCGGGCGGGCGCCGACGTGCTGGTGGCGCACATGGGCCTCACGACGAGCGGCTCCGTGGGCGCCGCGTCGGCCAGCAGCAAGACGCTGGATGAGTGCGTGGCGCTGATTCAGGAGATTCGCGACGCGGCCGTCAAGATTAGCCCCGACGTGGTGGTGCTGTGCCACGGGGGTCCGATTGCTGGTCCCGAGGATGCGCAGTACGTGTTGAGCCGGACCGAGGGCGTCCATGGCTTCTACGGCGCGAGCTCCATGGAGAGGTTGCCGGTCGAAAGGGCGATTGCGGATGTGACGAGGCGTTTCAAACGGCTGGACATGACCGCGCCGGGAACCCGGGAGCAACAGTGACGAACCAGACCGGGGCGCTGATTGTGGTGTGGTCCTGGCTACCGTTCCTCTGCAGAAGAAGACGGGCATCTCAGGTCTGTGTGCATGTGCATCGTGACACGCTTCTCCTCCCGTCGTTTATTCATCTTGTCTACCTGGTTGCTGGGCCCGAGCAAGCGTGCCATTCTTTCACGCTCCACGACGTGGCGGGAGCCGATGATTCACAGATGTGGCAGCGATGGAGGGTGGGATGCGGAGTACGGACATGGAGGCGAATCATGGGAATTGGCGGGACCGGCTCTCGGTGTCTCAGCCTGGGAGAGACTACAGTACCAAGTATACGTATACTACCGAATGGGACGGGTTATCCCAGTGAAGAGGGGGAAAAGGCTGCACGCGCGGCATGAGCATTGATCCTGCCATCCTGCCGAGCGCGCGTCCGACTGCAGATGTGACCCCGGAACTCCCCCTCCCCCCAAAAATACATACATACAGCTCTCTCCAAGACCGTGGTCGTTTCAACGTGCCGCACCCGCATGGATCCCCGCGTGGACGCACATGACCTGAAAGAATCTTCTCTCCCCGCACTGCATCCTCAAGGAATGGGCAGCCGAGCGTGCTGGGAAGTGGGATCCCAGGCATGGGCAACGTGCCGACCCAGAGAATTTCGCATCTTGAGCAAGTTATGTAGAGATGTGCGCCGTAGCCCAATCAGAAAGCTGCATGCTGCCAGAATGTGCCATCCCAAAAGGGCATGTTTGTTCCAAACTCGGTCGCCATGTCCAAGGCAGTACCAAACGTCGCCAGCATTGTCGTGAGATAACAGCGAACAAGCGGACCAACACGCCGAACGTCCGCATCTGCGTATATGTTTACCGCTCGACAGCTGGACACGAGGCTTCGGACCTTTGTCTCACGTCCTCAGAAATGTCTCCCACCTGGATCGCGATGCCCATGCCGACCGCCTGGTGCCACAGCACATGACAATGCAAGAGCCAAAGCCCTTCGTTATCCAAGGGAAAGCGTAGGACAACGTAGCCCATGGCTGGGATGTGCACGGTGTCTTTGAGGAGCGGGTTTTTCACGTTCAGCGGCCGTGCCTGCGATGTGCTACTGTGATCGAAGGGGTTGTAGCCCCTGTATGTGCCGCTGGACTGTTGTCGAGATACGACGTAGAACTCATAGCCATGCTTTGGCAGCTAAGCAAAAGTGTCTTCAAACGGCCCACGGGGTGGAAGCGACTTACCAGATGAAAGGGGTGCCCCTTATCGTCAAAGTTATTCAATGTGAGTTCGGCCCAGGTATCTGGGCCCGAGACTTGGAGCCAGGGCACATCGAAGTTGTGCGCCTCCGTCGGCTGAGGGATGGCCTTTGCCCATTTCTCACGAGCCAAGGACAGGAGAGGCATGGCGTCCAGCTCCGGACTCATCCAGGACGTATGATTGATGGAACCAACTGGCTGATTGTGTTTCGCTGCTCGTATCTTCATTGTTGAATATAGAACCGCACGTTGGAAGGGCCCGCGGGAAAGGCGAGCATCAGTGAATTGGGTTTGACCCAGAGCATCAGCCAGATTGAACATGTCTTTTACGGGCTGTTCCAAACTGCCACGCGATGATGATTGACTTGTTTCGCCACCATCCCATTCGATGGGGAACGATTGGATGCGTTTCAGAGCAAAGTTGACCAATGGCATGTTCCTGGATTTTGTAAAGAAGGAAAAGTATTAAAAGAAAGCCAGATGGAACTTCGAGCCACGTACAAGAGAACGACATGGGTAGAATTTAGGATTTTCTGCTGCACCCCGAAACTTACTCACGATCCAGCTCAATTGTCATTTCAGAAGTTCTTGTGGATGCGGCACCGCGAGAGCGCGATTCTGTGCGGTCCAGAATGACATCCACTCGCTCACCAGGGTGAAGCAGACCTACCGTCCTAGCTCTTGGCGTATCCTCGTGCAGCCAATTTCCGCCATCGACAGCGATAGGCTTGATAGATGCATCGGAAACTTTTATGCTGAAAGCCGCTGAAACACTGCATTCATGGACTTAGTCCTGCGTTTACAAGAGAGCTGTATCGAACTGACCCTGTATTGATGATCCGTAGGCGAACTGGGCCCGAACTCATGAGTCGAAGCCTGGGGGGTTCGACAATGCGACAGTCAATAGGATGCGCTTTTGCGGCCATTGAGCAGTTGTAGCTGCCTTTTCCATTGAGAAGTAGAGACTCGGGAGCGGGCTTTACGAGCGGGTTTAGCAAGTTTCGCCATTCACAAAAAAAAAAAAAAAAAAAAAAAAAAAAAAAAAAAAAAAAAAAAAGGAAGGAATGAATGAATATGAGGAACGAACATGGCGAGCCACACTTACTTCTAATCCGTAGTGGTCGGGGTCCACAAACCAACCCAGCACTTCATTGCCACTGCGATGATACCAATCCCCGACAAGTAAAAGCTGCTCCTTCTCGTAATGATGAAGAGTCGAATCTACTTCTACAGTTGGCCTGGCTGGCTTGTGGACAACGATGCCTCCGTACAAGCCGTCGGCTCGTTGGACCTCAGAATGGGCGTGATACCTGGAAATTTGAGCTTCATAGTTTTGGTCGACGCGCAGCGTTGGAGGCGGGACTTACCAGAATGTACCAGCTTCATCATCAGGTATGCGAAATCGGTAGGTGAAGCTCTTTTTGTAACGAATGGCACATTGAGTCAAACCCACAACACCATCCATTTCATTTGCATCTGTCTTTGCCCTCAGCTCAGGTCAACCCTCTGCCCACCTCCGCTTCTCCTATAGTTTTGTAGTATTTCCACGGAGAGGAGCATAACATACCCTTCATGGTAAGCCCATGCCAATGAATGGACACTCCGGGATGGCCCCATTGCTCGACGCCGTTGTATACATTGACTTCCACCTGATCTCCCGACCTTGCTTCTATCAATGGTCCGGGAAACTGCCCTGCACTTTATTTAGTGCCGCGTCAATCGCCTCAACAACTCTTGATCGCGGACAAAACAGTAGCCACGGGGAGGCCGACTTACCGTTGATCAAGTATATGAGCTTTGCGACTCCGTCTGGGGAACGTGTTCCTGCTGTTATGGTCCAATCGAAGCGGACTGTTGTAGACGGGCGGTATACGTGCTGCTCTGGGCGGAGCAAAATAACGCCATCACGATTTCTGGCTGTGTCTGCGGCAATGGCTGGAGAAGTCGGAATGGGTGGCGACCAGGTCAACGGCTCGTCGGCCAATTTGCTGAACGTGATGTGGTGAAATGCAACCAAGTATAAAACAAAGACGCACATGCCCGCAAGGACGAGTCCGCCAAGCGCAACCGCCTCTCGTGCTCGTCGTCGTCGTCGTTGTGGTTGTCGTCGCAGGCCATGCTGGTCCTGGAGCGAACTTGGTCCCGTCGCGTGTCCCACAGACCAAGGCATCTCCAGTGTCGTGGTGCTATTGGGTACTTATCTCGGTACCAGGTACTTTAGGTAGGTACTTAGGTACTTCCTAGGTAGGTACTTGGGTTAGTGGACGACAAGGGGAGCGAGAGGCGTGATTCGAAGTGCTGTTGCCCGGCTTGTCCGGCAGTCAAGTGACAAAAGGCAGTAACAATGCTTTGTGGATGGATGCCAAGGCCACACGGGCATTGGATCCGACTCACGACGGAAAAGAGAAGGATGTGAGATGTCTGACAAAGGCGGCACGTACATACAATACACCCCTTGAATTATTTGCAAACGGGTACAAGCCCCTCTTCTTAGCGGAGACGCACACGTGATCACGGGCAGGGTTGCTAGCCGGGGGTTGCTGCAGATGGCAAGGGATCTTTAGCTACTTATTTGCCTATATAAAATAAGGTTGTGCCTAATATACCTTTAGATCCCTAACCATGTCATCGCACTTTTCGAAGCAACGCTTGATTGGTCCAAAAGCCCCTGTCAAGTCACCGATTTCAAATAATTCAAGGGTTGTACTGTACATACCTAATGTAACAGCGATGTGCATAGATGCCGAAATCGGCCGCGGGTGTCCTGGGGTGTCCACGTGCCATGATTAAGTAATGTCTGCCTTAAGTACCACGGTACCTAGGTACCTACCTAGTGTCCCGATGGCCCGGTGGCCATCCATTCTTGATGGTTTCCATGTTCTTTCACATGGACGCACGGATGGGAATACGGCAGACTGCTGCAGTGCAAGGTGCAGACCAAGACTGCATACGGCTGGTTCGTGTGTCCAACCGAACCTGCCAGGGCGAGTGCGCAAGACGGGAAGGCGGCGCAAGAGGGGCAGGAGGGGCAGGAGGGGCGGGGCAAGAGCGTTCGGCAACGGGGCCATAGGGGGCCAGGCACGATCGATCGGAGAAAGACCAGGGCTCTGTGATTGGGTGTCCTGGGTCCTGCTGGGCCTGGTAGCCGGCGGCTAGCGGCTAGAGGCTGACAGCTGGTGGCTGACGGCTGGTGGCTGACGGCTCCACTCGCCCCTTGTGCCAGGAACGTCAATCTCGAGCCGTGGCTGGATTGTGAGCCGTCCTGTCGACGTCACCCCAGCCTCTTGCTTGGCCCGGCCAACGCTGCGATGCCGTGCCCATCATGTCATCATGTTCCAAGGCCATCGCCGCTTGACTGCCATCCGTGCACATTGGGGTCCGGCTTTTTGGCTTCTTCCGCACCACGACGGCTCGCGCGGAGTGGCGCTGTGCAATGCCCGCATTCTCCCTCTTTCCGCCCTTCCGCCCTTTCCGCCCTTTCCGCCCTTTCCGCCCTTTCCGCCCTTTCCGCCCTTTCCATCCTTTCCATCCTTTCCCCACCGCCCTTTGACTGGCCTTGCTCGAGAACTCGAATCGTCAAACTCATCTCCATGACTCCATGACTTGCAGATCCTGAACTGGCACTGAGTTGCGTCTGTCCACGACCGCCGAGTGCGGACGGGAAGCGGGGTTCTCAGGGCCTCGCACAGCCTCATTGCTGCTTCGGCTGCACATGAACTCGTTGCTCGGAACACGATTGAACACGATTGAACACGATTACGCGGAATACATACACAAGTATACATGCATACATCCATAAGTACATACATGCATGTACATTGGTCCCCGACTAGGAAACGTTTGAGTGGCAGAGGCTCACAACTGTCGCCATGCGGCACAATCCCGACATCGCGACGTGGCTCCTGACTGCCGCGGGGGCAGTTCAAGCTGGGTCGCTAAAGGATGTCAAACATATCGTTCTGTTTATGCAAGAAAATCGCGCGTTTGATCATGTTAGTAGAACAAAATACTCGTCCGGCGTCCTGCTTTTCTCGCCCGCCTTTCGCGGCTCTTGGCAGGCTCACTTTTCATTCTCGAAATCAGTATTTCGGCACCATGGCGGGCGTCCGCGGTTTCGGCGACGCCAACCTTCAGATCAACCCAGACGGACGTTCGACCTTGGAACAGTATGTACGCCGCATCGCTGGCGCAATTCCAGCCAAACTTTGGCCCATCCCTCATGCTAAGATTCTTGCGTCAGACCTATTCAGCCCCAAAACGGGGTGGATATTCTGAAACCGTGGCACATCAACTATTTGGGCGGCGAATGGACAAGCGCGACGCAGTGCATGGGAGCCGGAGACAATGGCTGGAGAACAATGCATTCCGCCTTCAACGGCGGGCTCGGAAACAATTGGGCGCAAGCCGACGGCCCTTATAGTCTGGGTTATTACAAGCGGCAGGACATACCCACGCACTTTGACATTGCCGAGGCCTGGACTGTGGCAGATATGGCATCGCAGAGTATCCTGGCTTCGACGGATCCAAATCGCATCACCTGGATGAGCGGCTCCGTCAATGTTGCTGGCTCACCTACCAACCCCGATGGTAAAGGGGGAATGATTATTGACAACACCGCAACGCCGGGTAGGTTTCTTACTCTCACTCTCTCGGGGTTTTCTTTTCTTTTCTTTTCTTTTCTTTTCTTTTCTTTTCTTTTCTTTTCTTTTCTTTTCTTTTCTCTTCTCTTCTCTTTTCTTTTCTCTTCTCTTCTCTTTTCCTTTTCTTTTTCTTGCCACCTCTTCGAATCCCGTCACATGGACATGTCTTGGTGGATGCTGAGAAAGACGTGCGTTGCATTTCTCTGTGTAGGTTGCGAAGCTCCAGGCCTGAACTGTTTTCCGTTTGTGTGGAAGACGTTTCCAGAATACTTGGAGGAGGCGGGTGTGTCATGGCAGGTCTGGCAAGATTTTGACAACTTTGAAGACAATATGCTTGCGTATTTTCAACAGTACCAGGTGGCCAAGAATGGGTCGGCATTGCGACGAAAGGGCAATTCCTATCCCGGCCTCGATGGCTTTTTTGAGGCTGCAGCCAAGGGGAGCCTGCCTCAGGTCAGCTGGATTGTTGGCCCGCAAGAGTTGGCCGAGCACCCGCCCAACATGCCCAAAGATGGAGCTTGGTTGCAGAAAAGAGTGGTCGATGCCATGACCGACTCCCCCGCATACAACGAAAGCGTTCTCATTATCAGCTACGACGGTGAGTTGCCGTCTGGCTGAGAATTCAATGTCATTTCGCACCGGCTAGTTCGAGGCTTGGCTGACGTCGGGTCCCAATGGCCAAATCACGTTTCAGAGCAAGGAGGCTGGGCCGACCATGTTGTTCCCGTGGTTGCTCCGAAAGGCACGGCGGGGGAGTGGCTGAAAGATCCTTACAACCAGTTTGGCGACGTGCCACTAGGACCGGGTGAGTTGATCGACGACCAGCCGTCGGCCGTTTGCGCCCGAAACGCCCGCCGTCCGCTTCAGAATGGCACTTGTACTGATAGTCATGGTTTCTCATCTTGCGGCCCCGCCCACCTTGTCTAAAAAACAACAACCAAAAAAAAAAAAAAAGGATGGAGAATACCAAAGTACATTGTATCTCCTTGGACGCGAGGAGGAAACGTCTTCACCGAGTTTGTGGATCACACATCGGACATTCAATTTGTTGAACAGTGGGCAGCGGCTCAGGGGTATCAAGGAGTCTACACGGAAGCACTTACACCCTGGCGGCGCCAGCACATGTCAAACCTCGTGAATGCCTTCGACTTTAACAATGTAAGCCAGATCAAGCGTGGGATTGGCAAGACGAGAAACATTGGTCTCGTATGGAACATGAAGACTAACGATTGCCTGTTGGTGCATAGCCCGATTTCTCCAAGCCCCGAATCACGGCAGCAGAGAAGCCGCCGACGCTGGCCGACGAGGAATCACACTGGAGTGGGAACCTGAGCCTTGGCTCCCTCAGCGGGCGTTGGATCGGGCCCGCGAAATGCCTCGAGGACCACAAGACAAACAGGCCGCCGGTACCGTACGGGGCAGAGAATGCCAATCAGAACATGTCCCTCGTGGTGGAAGAAGGGTTCAAAGCGGCTCGAGGTCAACTCACTGAGGGCCGCTACCTGACATTCGAAATGCATGGTTTCGGTCTCGCGAATGTCGACGGCAAACGCGTGGGCATTTCGGCGGCAGGGAAGCGCCACGACAAGCTCGGGCAGAGATGGGCGATTCACACCGTGGATGGCCCGGGGTCTGGCAACCGATTCTACATGCAATCCGCGCTTGACAAGCAGTATATTGCGACGGCGTCGTCGATGGGTAGATTGACGCCTGACGCGGGGAAAGCCCAGGCATTTTCCATCATGTACCATGAGGGGACGGCAGAGTACAGCGTGACGATTGCCGGCCGGCCCAACACATACGTGCTGTTCCATCCCAAGCATGGAGGCCGGGGGAGCCACGACCGAATTGAGTGGCAGGGGAGTTTTGGAGGATTCAAAGTATTTAGTGTTTCCTATCACTCCTGAGGTGGAGAAGGCTGAGGGCAAGTGGCGGTGGGCCAAGGTGATGGTGACGTCTGGGACATATTGTTGGGGGGGGGGGGGGGGGGGGGGGGGAGGGCCGTGTTGGGTTGCAGAGTTTCCAATAGACATTGTGGTTATCGTTAGGAGATGTGGTTCTCGAAGCCGTCGTTTGTGCAGGCATGGTTGTTGCAGTACCTCGGGTCGCCGGGATTCAAAAGGGAGGTCTTTGCTCGGCCGCGGACGCACACCTCGTGTCGATGTGGCGGCCGTCGGTGTCGACAACGGAGTACATGTTGCGGGCGGCGTGGCGGTCCGGGGCGGTCGTCGGCGGAGGACCGGACGTGGCGGCCGGCCGAGAGAAGCCAATCCGGCAGCGCAAACGGCGATGCCCACCATTTCGCCCCATGCTCTGCTCCCGGCGTAACCAGACCCCGCCGCTGAAGACTTTCGGCGCCGACTCCGATGGGGCGACGGGGCGACCTAATGGGGCATGGGGGAGGGGGGGGGGGGTGGTTGGAGACGACGGGCGTCGAGGGTGCGGCATCGGGGCGAGATGAGGCGGGTGCTTTTGGGGGGTGTTGAGGGAAGAATTGGTATGAGGGACAAGTGGGGTACATAGCTCATTAGGATTCGTTCGGATTTGGCAGGGGGATTTTAGCTTCTACATTATACCCTAATACACTATTGAACCCCTCTTTGCCTCCTTGGTCACAAGGCAGATTTCAGGGGAGGGGGGGTGGCTCTTGATGGGCGCTGCTCATGTGGATTTTGCATCTGTATCTTTTTTTTTTTTTTTTTTTTTTTTTTTTTTTTTTTTTTTTTTTTCAAGTTTCTTACTCTTTATCACTTTTTATACTTGTACTATATTTCATTCCATCTTTCATCCTTCCCAAGCCCTAGCACAAACCCGACCAACGCCACAGCCACAACGGCAGCATCATCGCCCCCCGCCGCAAATCACCAGCCCGCCTCGATAGCGCGGACCCAAGAGGCACGGCACGACGCTCCCGTCTCCCGCCCCGTCATCAAGCCGACCGCGCCCCCGTGCCATCCAAAACACGTAAAATGAGGGTTTAACGCAAAAAAAGGGGGCAAGTCAAAAAATAGGAAAGCGGGCAAAAAAAAAAAAAGACACACAAAAAAAAAGGACACAAAAAAAAAGCCGGCGAAGAGAAAACGACGTGAGACATGGAGAAAGGGGATGGAGTCCCATTGCGGCCGAGAATTCACGGCACCCCGAACGGGGGGTTGCTCGTCTCTCGGGACGAGACTTTTTTTTTCTTCTTCCCCCCCCCCCCCCCCCCCCGTTTGTGGAAACCCTCGCGGGGGAATGGCCCCCCGACTTGCACGGCCCGGCTGGGGGATCAAGAACAAAAGAAGATGAAGAAAGGGGGGGAGGCAAAAAGAAAGAAACGAGATGAAAGTCCGGACGGCTGGCGATCGACATGCGCGGATTCTTGTTTTTTTTTTTTTTTTTTTTTTTTTTTTTTTTTTTT
>SRPY01000149.1:0-54708 GCA_018360145.1 Claviceps africana
TTTTTTTTTTTTTTTTTTTTTTGCGAAATCGGACCAGGGTTGGATAACGAGATCGGACCCGGCCGGAGCGGCTGCCGCGTTCCCACACATGCAAGCAACCCGACCAGCCCCATGCACGTCGTACGGTCTTGCTCGTTATCATCCCATGCCCCTTTTCCGCAGAATCCGTTCGGTCGGCGTGGAAGGACAAAGGGCGTGGACTGGTTTTTTTTTTTTTTTTTTTTTTTTTTTTTTTTTTCCCCTTCCTCTTTTTCTACTTCTCTTTTTTTGTTCCCTCACACGTCCCTGTCCCCTCCAATACACCGACTGGTTCCTGACATGGCCTCGGGCGGCGATAAGCCGACATCGTGTCTAGTCTGATGCGCCGTCCCGTCCGGCCCTAGCGCTAGAAAGCACTTTCACGTGTCAAAACTGGCCCCAATGCGTGCCCCCCGACAAAACCGTCGAATGGTCCATGTCCAGACGGACGGAAGCCTCGCCTGGGTCGGGTCGGTGGGCGGTGGGCGGTGGGCAGTGGGCAGTGGGCAGTGCGGCCAGGTGGCAGGTGGCAGGTGGCAGGTGGCAGGTGCATGCATGGGGCAACGGGTGGCCCGGGCCTGGGCTGTGGCTGGAGACGGGACCGGGGGCCCGCCAATCCGCCTGCTGCTCGCGCTTTCACATGCTCTCCAGACAGTGCGTCGCCCGTGGCTGTTGTGGAGTGACGGCATGCCGTCCTGGGCTGGCTGGGCTGGCTGGGCTGGCTGGAGCTGCCGGGAGCTGCGTGATGAAGTGGCGTCGCCTCTGCTCCCTCTGCTCCCTCTGCCTCCTCTCCGCCTCCTGCTTCCGGCCCTTTTAAGCATGAGCCTTCCCATCTGCAGGCCCGGCCCTCCTGCTTCCTTCCCTTCCTCTCACTTTCCCACCCCTTCTTCTCCCACGTCTCTCATCTGGTCCCTCTCCCAAGACATCTTGTCACCAAGAAACCGCCTCGTATTGACATCCCCCCATCCTCCATTTTCCATCCTCGTGCCACGTTTCCACCTTTTGCACATTCGTCATGGCCGTCTCCCACGTCAACGGCGATGTTTCGCGTCGTCCAAACTCGGCTTTTCTCCAGGTAACTTTTCCTAAAAAAAAAAATAATAAAAAATAAAGACCAAAGAAAAAAGGAAAGAAAGAAAAAGAAAGAAAGAAAGAACAAAGGAGAAAAAGAAAAGATCAAGAAAAAAACTCATCGGGACCACCCGTCGAATCCAGCTGCTGACGCCCCATGTCCAGCACCTTCTCAACTACCCCGTCATCAGTGACAGCATCCACACCGTCAAGTCCAACGGGCTTGCTCAGCGTTCTCTTCAGCTCGGCGACTCTGCCTACCACGCCGTCGCTTCCTCCGTCTTCCCCTGGCTCGCCAAGCCCTACGGCTACGTGTCGCCCTATGTCGCCCGCGCCGACTCCATCGGCGACAAGACGCTCAACCGCATCGACGAGCGCTTCCCCATCGTCAAGAAGCCCACCAGCGACCTGTACGAGAGCACCCGCAGCCTGATTCTGCTGCCGTTGAACAAGGGCATCGAGGGCCGCGACCACGTCTTGGATGTCTATGCCTCCGAGATGAAGAAGAAGGACCAAAAAGGCCTCGTCAGCCAAGGCCAGGCTGCCGTCTCCACGGCCCTGGTCGTCAGCACCGAGACCTTGGGCTGGCTGAGCAGCTTTCTGGCCGCCAAGAAGGCCGAGGCCACGTCTGCCGTCAAGGAAAAGGTCAACCAGTAATTCAAGACAACATGCTCATACCATTTGCATGAGTACGTTGGAACCCCTCGATCGGGGATACTTGCGCTCGCTCTTGTGGGCGTTTGACTTGGTTTGAAAGAATAAAAGGCAATGGGCCTCGTTTGGCGTCTCTCTTGTCTTTCCGTCCAAAGAACATGTCCGATACACCACATCTCTACTTGTCACCCACCCTTGCCCGCTGTCGGAGTCGGGCGATGATTCGCTGGACCGAGGCAGGCACACTCTGGAGGATTTGTGGTGCCTCGGAATGACGGGCGCGGGCATAACTTGTGGCTTATTCACTGTACCTGAATTCCCCATGTTTTCGTTTTAAAGTATCTGCATTGCCAATTTTGTGCGTGCCCTTTTTTTTTTTTTTTTTTTTCTCCCCTCCCTTTTTTTTTTCTCTTTTTTTACTCTTGTTTGCTTTCTTTTGGCAACCAGACACGCTGTGCGCGGTCGACGGGAAGAAGAGGCAGAAGTAGGGTCAAGCTCACGGCGAAAACGCCTTTTCGGCAATGGACGAGTGGACGAGTGGACAGGGAGAGTAGGCAGAATCGTGTTGAACTCAGAATTACAATGTACAAGATGGAACATTGTCTCGACGTGCTGTGCCTCTTGCTGCGGCGTGTGGGCATGTGGTATGTGGTATGTGGCATGTGGTATGTGGAATTTCAGTGACCTATTTCCGTTTGGAGAGCCCGGCACGGTCGTGGACGCACGCTTTCACATGCCATGGAGTTGCCAGGACAGATAAGCATGTGACGGCCCAACAAAGTTGCCCTGGTCCTTGGCGCGGTTGACCCTGGTCGCGTCGTGTATGTATGTACATATCGTACATACATGCTGCATTGTATGCCCGCGTCGGCTTCTCCGCTTTCCCACTTCCGTTTCTGCTGCACCATATATACCAAACGGCACAACCCCCGCATCCATCCCGTCCGGTCCTCTTGGATATAGAATCCCGACGTAGAGGGAATCCCGCCCAACACGTCAAGGACACGCGGCCCGTCCTGGCGATTCCCAAGGGACCCGTGGGACCCCGGACGCAACTGACGGGATCCAAAAATAAAATAAATTCCCTCCCAAGATGCTCACGAGCCATCTAAACCCGTGCATGTCCGACACAAAAGCAATGAGTTCCCTGCTCCAAGATGGTCCTCACCACAACAACCCAGACTGTCTGTCTCAGCACGAGCTCTGGCGGGAGTCGGGACACCACACAGAATGACGGGACTGTCACAAAGCACCATGTTGCGGCATCTAACCGACACCTTCATCGTCCTCGCGAATACCGCGAGCAAAACTACACGTGACTGTTTCTACGGCCGCCCGCCAGCTTGATTTCAATATATCAATAATTAACGCAGTCATGCTCCTGAGCCCGACAAAGGACTACCCGGGACCACCAACAACCACACAAGGCTAGCCCAGCCATGAATTCCATCGGGAATCAGACCTGCCTGGAAACTCATATTTTTCTTTTGCTTCAATCGTGTAAAACGTGGCAAGACACATGTCGCACACATGTCGCACACCAAACCTTTACAACTCATTAGGGACATTTCGGAGAAAAAAAAAAGAAAATACAGCTGCATCACATGCCTCATTAATCCCTTTCGCCAGCCTTTTTACGAAGAGAAAAAAAAATAATAAAACAAAAAAGAAGAAAAGAAGAAAAAAAAGAGAAAAAAAAAAGAGAAAAAAAAGCCCCCAAGTCCAGATCACATGTCTCGTCTCTTTTTTTTTGGTTCTCAAAGCTTCAAAAATTAGTCCCGTGAGAGATGGCTACTCGTGTCTGTCAGTGGACAAGATGGCGTGGTTTCAGACCCAGTTCCATGTATGGACAGGTATTATGTATCAAAAATGTGCATAAAGAGAAAAAAAAAAAGGCAGGCGAGCTAGGGTCATTTCAGCACAACGCTTGACGAGCCGACACCTTAGAGAAGAAGGGCAGCGAGACCAGCAGCAGCCAGCAGACCTGGGGCAGCAGTGATGTGGGCCTAGGGACAGACTCGGTTAGTGCTTCCTTCTCCCATGGCGCGTCTTTTTTCTTCTGGCCAAGTCGACTTACAGCGAAACCGGTGCTGGTCGACGTTGTCGTGGGTGCGGCGCTGGGTGTCTGGGCGCCAGTAGGCTCGCCGCCCGTGGCAGTGCCAGTGGCAGTCGCGCCGGTGCCCTCGGTTCCGGAGTGGGTAGGCTGGGTCATCAGCGTGGACTGAGTATGGCCACCGTCGGTGGCAGTGGCAGCGGGACCGGTGCCGGTCGTGGCATGAGCAGAGCCGCTGTGGGCACCACCAGCGATGCCGCCAGGGACGCTGCCAGTGATGGTGGATGTAGCAATGGGAACCGTCATGACTTTGCCATCTGTGCCAGTAACAGGGCCGGAGATGATGGTGACATGAGCATCGCCGTGACCGCTGCCTGGGCCGGCACCAGCACCGGTACCGGTAGCGGCACCAGTTTGAGAAGCACCGGCACCGGCACCGGAACCACTTTGAGAAGCACCGGCACCGGCACCACTTTGAGAAGCGCCGGCATGGCCTCCCGTCACGGCGACGCCAGCACCCTCGCAAACCTTCAAGCCATAGGCGACAACTTGGTTGGCATCCTGCTGGCTGCAGACGGCGTGGGAGCAGTCTCGGAGGCCGTACATGAAGTTGGCATTACTGCACAAGCACTTGAGATCATTCGCCTTGCAGCCAAGCTCCTCAGCCTTGGCGGCGGCCATCATGTTGTTGGCGCAAATTTGCTGTTGGGACATGCCCCGAGGCCCAAGAGTTAGCAGCTGCCATTATCCCCACATGCTTTGCCGAAGACTCTATCGTCTCGTTCCTTTTCCATCCAGGCGAGCGGGCAGGTAGGCGAGGCGAGTCGAGCGAGTATTGGACTTACACCACACTGAGCCAGAGCGTTCACGTCCTGGGCAGCAGCGGCCGCAACAAGGGAGAGGGCGACGACCACGGACTTCATCTTGAAAATGGAGTTGGACACTGCGGATGAATGTTAGCTGCTGGGTATCCTGATGACTGGCCAAACCGCGTATGCGTGTATTCGGAGAAGCAAATAGTAACTGAGCACAAAAGACAAGGCAATCGCAATTGAAAATGATGACGCGACATGAGACAACTGGACTGGACTGTTTTTTTTTGTCCTGTTGTGCAAGACGTACCGGTTGAGGAGGATGTGACGTGGCAGACGAGAGTCTCGCAGGACAAGGCCTTGGGTGAAGCTTTGAGAATGGGACGTGTGTTGAGAGGGGAAGAGAGGGATGGATGAAAAGGGAGGAGAAGAGGGCGAGGGAGAGGGCTAAGAAGGGGGAAAGCAGCAGGTTAAAGAGACGGATCTGCTGGCGAGCTGAGTGAGGCAGAAAGGCACAGGGCGAGCGCGTACGACGGGAACTTGGAAGTGACAAGAAGGTGAAAAAGCAAGGACTGGCCCGGCTAGCTCAACTAGCCCGACTTAGCCCCGGCATCGAGGGCAGGTACCAGTTTACCTTAGGTAGGGACCTAGGTACCTACCTACCTACCTACCTAAGTAGGTACTCAGGCACGGACTCTGACTGGGAACAGCAGACTGCAGACTGCAGACTGCAGGCCGCAGGCTGCGGGTGGCTGGGCGGCAAAGTCGCCAGGTGCCAGAACCGATGCCAGGTGCCAAGTACCAGGTGCCAGGTGCCAGTCAGTTGCTAGTTGCTAGTTGCCAGTTGCCAGTCAGTTGCCAGTTGCCAGTTGCCAGTTGCCAGGCGCCAGGTGCCAGGTGCCACCTGCTCTCGACAAGCCGTCAGGGATCGCCTCGGCTAATCCGACGGTAGCGTGCACGGGGCGTGAACGATCAGGCAGTGTTGAAGACTCCTACATCACCATCCTCACCATCCTCATCGTCTTCTTCCTCCTCCTCCTCATCATCATCATCGACATCATCACAACGCACCAGATCCCACATCTGCTCCACTATGCCAGCGTCCTTGTCCAGCTGGAAAACCCCACTGCCCCTGGACCCTCGCCAGCGCACCTAGTAAAACAAATGGACAAATGAAGAAATGGAAAAAAATGGGCCAACTGGCTCGGCTGGGTCCGGCCAACATGGGCAAATAAAGAGGCCCATGCCGGGCTAAACCAACTGGTGATGCATAGACATGCATACCGTGATCCATGGGCCTTACAGGGGCAATGGACGTATCGTCCGGAAACAACATGATGATCCGGCAAGCAGCAAACTTGGTCTGAGCAAGCCGGACGTGACGTCAGCATTGATGCTGAGACAGCAAATTTCGACTTGATTCGTGCCGCAGGTACCTAGGTACTTTGTGCTTGCCTAGTTTTTGTTCGAGAACTCAAGGTAGACTGGTGCAATCTGTACATGGAAACAGACAAGTCGTACGAGACATTGCATTTGCGCGACGCCACATACATACAAAGGTGCATACCTAAGTACTTGGTCGCTATGAAAATACATGTTGGGCGGTTTTCCGGATTTCTGACCCGGTGCCACCAAATCACCAGGCTATCAAACAAAGGGCCATGATGAATCGAGCTGCGCTCGACCGTGTCGTGCAAATGCATACTTGATGCGTGCAGTGCACCTCGTCGTATCTGTGTCCGATCGTGGTGGTTCTGGACCGAATACAACCATCAGAGCTAGCCCATCCAGGGCATGGCGAGTCCCATTTGGGATTTGGGCAGAAAGGAATGGAAGCCATTTGGTCTTTTGGAAAGTCTGTTCATCTTAGCGCTCGGCTGCAGGAGCAATGAGAAGGAGCGGGCGGAGGGGAGGAGAGGGAAGCGGGCGGAGGCGCAGGAGCAGGGCAGGAGCAGGGCAGGAGCAGGGGAGGCAAGGGAAAGAAATCAAGGTCAAAAAGGCGAAACAGGCGAAACGGGCGAAAAGTCGCCGAGCAGAGTTGGCGCGAGAGCATGGAACGCGGGAAATGAGATGTGAAGTCATTCTTGTGTCAAGCTCTCCCTGTCACTGGTTCGTTTCGGATCGTCGCTCCTGTGAAAAGAGGGGGTGGTGCTGGGGTGGGTCGCGCCGCTCGGGCTGGTTTGTCCTCGACTCGAGAGGCCCACCTCCTGCTGGTTCTAGATCGACCATGACACACGCTGGACCGTCCTGGGCGACAATGTGTGTGCCTCGAACACGGGGCCGTTGCGTGGCGCAGAGGCGTGGCTATGGCCAGCACCTCAACGAGGTTGTTGGGGGAACGACCACTCGCGAGGCGTAGGGCTGCCGCGCCGAACAATCCTGAATGCTCGCGCGGCCACCACCACCCGGACCAAAAAAAAAAAAAAAAAAAAAAAAAAAAAAAAAAAAAAAAAAAAAAAAAAAAAAACAAGGAAGAAAGAAACAAGCAAGGGGCTCAAAAGAAGCAACGCTCGAGCCATGCCCGTCGACGCTAAACCCCATCCAGTCCGCACGCAGCCCGGGACCCGAGCCGCCTCCGCCACGGCGCCTCTTTTCCCCGGCGGGCAAGCCTATCTCTTTTTCAAGTGTGCGAAGCCCGCCAACGAGGTACAGCCGTCTCTGCGTCGATCCTCTACTTATAAGATTTTAAACAAAATTTTAAATATATCTATATATTTCTACTATTTGTCCATTCCCGGTGCCGAGAAAGGCTACAGCCACGTACGGCCTCCGGATGATAACGTGGGTAGGTACACCAAAGCCTTCTGCGCGTCAACGGGGCGCTGCCGCGTGCAGGGCGGTGCGTGCGTTTGTTGCTGCCGTGCGTGTGGCTTTCGGCGGTGGTTCTTCGGGTTGTGGCGGGGAGGTGGGGCTCGGCCGAGTGGCTGGATGGCCAGGTTGGGTGAGGAAGTTTAACGGTAGGATGGAAAAATAAGCGAAATGAAGAAGACATGATGAAGAAAGAAAAGGCAGAGAAAATGAACTAGAAGAAAAAGGAAAAGAAAGAAGAAGAAGAAGAAGAAGAAGAAGAAGAAGAAGAAGAAAAAGAAGAGAAAGAGAAAATGTAAATAAAAAAAAATATCCTTAAGTGCGCAGAAGGCGACATGTAGTGTACCGAACCCACACTGTTATCCAACAAGAACAGTACCGTGACAAGTGTAAATTATGTATAAACTAAAAGTATTTACAAATACTGTGTAGCTTATGGAGCAAGACTCCTATAAAGTACGTAGTAAAAAGCTCCATTAGTCTAACAAATCAGCTAGGAAAGAAGAGGGGGTACCTGCGTGCAGCCTTCTGCGCACCAAAGGGATAAACAAAAGACAACCAACCAAACTACACACAAGCCACACCAGCGAGCACGCGGCACGGCCGCCCATTCCAGCCCCCGGGCGCCACATTGGCCATTCTTTGGTGAGACTGTTTGTCATTCCAGGACTGACGCGCGACACGCGATATAACACAACACAACAACAACACAAAACACAATGATATAAAACATGACAACATCAAACACAACAACAAACAACACAGAACATAATGAGACAAGACACGACAAGACAAAACATAACAACAAACAACAAATAACACATAACACATAACACATAACACAACGACAAAATAGCAACAGCAACAGAACGCAAGAGAAAACCAACAGCAAAGCAACAGCACCAGCACAAGCACAGCACAAGCACAGCACAACACAACCCAACACGACACACACAACACACACAACACACACACAACACACACACACACAACACAACACACACAACGCAACACACACAACGCAACACACACAACCCTGCATCTACACCCAGACATAACCCAGACCCCCATCCTGCAAATACAACCCGCCACCCCCCCTCCCGCAGACACGAACATCGTCACACCACCAGCGGCACCCTGCAGCCGTGGCCCAACACAATCCAACTCTGTCCGCTCTCGGCACTGGGCCCTCGTGCGCCCGTGTACAATGTACAAAATACAAAATGTCCTCATTGGCCGCTCATTACCTCTATGTAGGTACTTGGATACGGACCTTGCCATGTCTCTCGAGAGACGAGTAGGCCGATCCGTCATCACGACCGTCGGCAGCCCCAAGAAACAATGACCCGAACAGAAAGAGACTCTACTATACATGACGACGCAGAGATGAGGCAACATAAGAAAAAAAAAAAAAAAAAAACAGGGAGAACATAACTCGGTCCATTACCCATCATGCATGCCCATTACACGTCGCAAGCAGAAATAAGCGGCATTACCCAGTGTTTCCGAGAAACACCCTCCTCCCGTTCCCATGCTTTCGTAGCCAATCGTGGTCATCCATCATGATACACTTCGTTTCCCTTGGGCGACCCTGTGCCCTCGTCCGTTCCGTAACCATTCCATCCGTGTCTACCGACATTCCACGCCGTGCACCACCTTAGCCGCTGCACATGACGCAGGACTCGGGATTCTCGATGCTGCCTGTCAAGAAATTGGTGTCAGTCAATGAAAAAAGAGCCATCATCTCCACTCGCCAACGTCGTGCCAACTTACAAGCAAGAACAGCTTCAGAGTAAATGTCGCGCTCGCGCTCTCCGCTGTCTTCGTCGCCGTCTTCTGATTGTCCCTCCCGCTTGCTACCGGGCTCGGCCAGTTCTTCGTCCTTGACCTGTTCTGAGGGCTCCGTAGGGAGAACCTTGGGGCTGTCCCCTTCCTCGACGTCGGCCTTCATCGTGGCCGGTTTGGCGGGCGACGCAATGGGTCTCGAAGCAGCGCCAGCCGGAGGAGGCGTGGTGCTTGGAGTGGGAACGCCGTTGACGCTGACGGCCTCGTTGCTGTTGCCGCCGCTGCCGCTGCCGCTGCCGCTGCCGCCCTCCTCGCTCTTGATCTGCGCGGCGCGAGGCATGGACGACATGGCAGACATGTAGCTCGTGCCGGCAGGCGCCGTCCTCTTCTTCGGGACCCGGTCTTTGCTGACGGCGGAATCCGCAACCAGGAGCGCCTGCTGATCCACGGTAAACTGGATGGGCGCGGCGGCGGCCTGGGTGCGCAGGTAGTACATGCCCGTCTTCAGACCCAGCTTCCAGCCGGCAAAGTGCATCGACGTGATCTTGCCCATGGTGGGGTCCTTCATGTGGATGTTGAGGGACTGGGACTGGTCGATAAAGGCACCACGGTCGGCCGACATCTGCACAATCTGGCGCTGCGAAATCTCCCAGACCGTCTTGTACAGAGCCTTGATGTCGGCGGGGATGTTGGGGATGTTCTGGATGGAGCCGTTCTCGGCAATGATGCGGTTCTTCATGGCGTCGGACCACAGACCCATGTCGACGAGATCCTTGAGGAGCCACGGGTTGACGACCTGGAACTCGCCGGCCAGGACGCGGCGCTGGTAAATGTTGGACGTGTAGGGCTCGAAGCACTCGTTGTTGCCCAGGATCTGGGAGGTGGAGGCCGTGGGCATGGGGGCCAGCAGCAGCGAGTTGCGGATGCCGTGCTCCTTGATCTGCTCCTTCAGGCCGTCCCACTCCCACAGGTCCGAAGGCGCGACGTTCCACATGTCGAACTGGAGGATGCCTTCGGACGCGGGCGAGCCCTTGAAGGTGGAGTAGGGCCCTTGCTCTCTGGCCAGCTCGACCGAGGCGGTCAGGGCGGCGTGGTAGATGGTCTCAAAGATTTGCTTGTTGAGCTGACGGGCCTCGGGGGACTCGAAGGGCATGCGCAGGGCGAGGAACGCGTCGGCAAGACCCTGGACGCCGACGCCGATGGGACGGTGCCGCATGTTGCTGTTGCGGGCCTCCTCGACCGGGTAGTGGTTGACATCAATGATGCGGTTCAGGTTGCGGACAACGACCTGGGTGACCTCGTGGAGCTTCTGGAAGTCGTAGCGGCCCTCGTTGTAGTCCACAAAGGCGGGCAGCGCGAGCGAGGCCAGGTTGCAGACGGCCACCTCGTCGGGGGCCGAGTACTCGACAATCTCGGTGCAGAGGTTGGAGCTGCGAATGGTGCCCAGGTTCTTCTGGTTGCTCTTTCTGTTGCAGGCATCCTTGTACAGCATAAAGGGGTTGCCCGTCTCGGTCTGGGCTTCGAGGATGGAGTACCAGAGCTTCTGGGCACGAATCGTCTTACGGCCGCGGCCTTCGCGCTCGTACTTTTCGTACAGGGCCTCAAACTCGTCGCCGTAGCAGTCGGCCAGGCCGGGGCACTCGTTGGGGCACATGAGGGTCCAGTCGCCGTTCTTCTCGACGCGCTTCATGAAAAGATCGGGGATCCACAGGGCAAGGAAGAGGTCGCGAGCACGCACCTCCTCCTTGCCGTGGTTCTTTCGCAGATCGAGGAACTCGAACACGTCGGCGTGCCAGGGCTCCAGGTAAATGGCAAAGGCACCGGGCCGCTTGTTGCCGCCCTGGTCGACGTATCGGGCGGTGTTGTTGAAGACGCGAAGCATGGGGATGATGCCGTTGGACGTGCCGTTGGTGCCGGCAATGTACGAGCCCGTGGCACGGATGCGGTGGACGTTGAGGCCGATGCCGCCAGCCATCTTGGAAATCATGGCGCACGTCTTGAGAGTGTCGTAGATGCCGTCGATGCTGTCGTCCTTCATGTCGACGAGGAAGCAAGACGAGAGCTGGCACTGCGGCGTGCCGGCGTTGAAGAGGGTGGGCGAGGCGTGTGTGAAGAACTTGCTCGACATGAGATGATACGTCTCCAAAACGCGGTCAATCTTGTCTCCCCAGATGCCGACGGCGACACGCATGATCATGTGCTGAGGTCGCTCGACGATTTTGCCATTGAGCTTGAGGAGATAGGATCGTTCCAGCGTCTTGAAGCCAAAGTACTGGTAGTTGAAGTCTCTGTCGTAGACAATGGCGGAGTCGAGCTCTTCCCTGTGTTTCATGACGCACTCGTACGTCTCCTTTGAGATCATGGGCGAGTGGCGGTCATTCTTGGGGTTCACGTAGTGGTAGAGGTCGCTGACAACGGCCGACCATTGCTTCTTGGTCTGCTTGTGCAGGTTGGAGACGGCAATACGGGCCGCGAGGATGGCGTAGTCGGGATGGGTGACTGTCATGTACGCAGCGGTTTCGGCGGCCTACGTCGCGAGGAGGGGTGTGAGGATGAGCCAAATAAAGAAATGAAAATCAAAGTGAAAATGAGAAGAAGATGAAAAGAAAATGAGAAAAAAAAAAAAAAAAAAAAAAAAGAGCCTACTCACCAGATCGTCCAGCTGAACTGTGGTGACGCCTCCATATACACCCGAGATGACCTTCTGGGTAATGGCTACAGGATCAACATGGTCGACATCCAACCCGTAGCACAGCCGGGAGACGCGCGCTGTGATCTTGTCGAATTGGACACGCTCCTGGCGACCATCTAGGGGAGACGTGAGCACGAGGGAACAAGAGCCAAGGGCATGCCGAGCCGTTGACGCGTCGGAGACTCACCTCGCTTTCTGACAAACATGGTGACGAACGCAGCCCCGGGGATCCGGGAGACTGTTTAAAAAGGGGAGGGGGGCAGCGAGCAACAACGAGGCGAAGCGGGCGTATGCAGAGCCAACTCCTGCCAGTGTCGACCAGAGCACGAGCAAAGATTGCCGCAACGGGTGGCGCTGAATGGAAATCGTCGGGGCAAAGCAAAAGAAGAAAGGCCTCGTCGACGGGATAAGGGGAAGAAAAGAGGTGGGCGGGCTCTGGCGGGTTGTGTGGCGGTCGATATCGGGGATGGGAGGAAAAAGCAGAGAGACGTCTGGTGCTGGTCCGGCGGGACAGGGGGCAACGCCGTCTTAAGTGCGACGCGTGTTTTTGCAGTCGAGCGCACCGGGACGCGTCCAGGCCCGTTGCTAGCGCGACAAACAAAGGGCAACCCAGAACGAGCAGAACCGGGTTGAATTGGCCCCAGTGTCGTCTTGATTCATTCACGCACGACGTCGACGCGGGCGCCCCGCCGTGATTGATCAGCGAGCTGAGCCGAGCTGCCTGGGCTCCGCCGTCTTTTCCCGGGCGAGGCGAGGCGAATGTACTTGTAGGACAAGGACAGGGATGGCTCACGGGGAAAAACCACCGAGCGGCGAGCAGCGGACCTGGCATCGCGAGGCTGTTGCGGCTCCGAGACTGGGCGACAAGACTGTCTGGCTTTTTTTCTCCTTCCCCTCCCCCAAAACGTCCTGCCGCGGGGTCGCCCGTGGTTTTGAGAAAAAGGGCATTTTGTGCTCGGTCGCCTCTCACGCGTGGCGCGACGTCACGTGAGAGTCATGCACTGGTTAATTGGGACGACTTTTGTGGCGGGCGCCGTGCCAAAGGCCAAAACGCGGGTCAGATGACTGCGCACGCGACCGAGCAGAGTGACTCGGCACTGTACCGGCACTGTGTCCGACTGCCTCTCCGCGCGTGCTCGAGGTCGGGCGTGAGACCAGCAGCACATGTGCCAACGCCCGACAAACTCCATGACTTGTCGTGGGAAGAAAAGGGGCTAGGAAAAAGAGGAAGTAAAAAAAAAAAAAAAAGAAAAGAAAAGAAAAATAAAAGAAGAAAAAGAAAAAGAAAAAAAAAAAAAAAAAAAAGAAAAAGAGAAAAAAAAAAAAATTCCCCATGATCTCCAGATCCAGAGCCCTCCAACCGTACTTGTCCTCGTCAACAACTCGTATCCTTCGTCCTCTGCTCCACACGTCGACCATGGCATCACTCGCCTCGCAGGCCGACAGCAATCCCCCGTATACCCCGCGATACGTCGATGTAAGAAACACCACAAAGCCCGCCGCCCCGTGCCTCTTCCACATCCAGCCCACACCTCTTGTGACGAACCTCCCCCCAAAACACACGCACTCGCCGAATCTCGACTGACAAGCAAGATCGGCATCAACCTCTCGGATCCCATCTTCCGAGGCCGCTACCACGGCCACCAGAGACACGCAGATGATCTGGCCGGCGTCATCGACCGCGCCCGCCAGGTCGGCTGCACCAAGCTCATCGTCACGGGCTCCAGCCTCGAGAGCTCGCGCGAGGCCCTCGAGCTGAGTCGAGAGTACCGTACCGTCTCCCTTTCTCCCCCTTCTGGCGCTGGACACACCAACAACGACAAAAAAATAAAAATAAAAATAAAAATAAAAACAAAAACAAAAACAAAAACAAAAACAAAAAACAAAAACGAGGACTGACCCTTTTGGCAAAGCCGGGACATGCTACGCCACGGCGGGCATCCACCCCTGCAGCAGCGCCATCTTCGGCAGCCCAGACGTGCACACCGGAGAGACGTCGTCCTGCGATCCCGATCCCCAGGCCCCCATGCCGGAATCCCACCTCCCCGACCCGCGGAGCTCGGCCGCCGCCATCGCCCAGCTCGGGTCGCTCGTGGCCGGGGCCCATCCGCCGGGGAGCCTGGTCGCCCTGGGCGAGTTCGGCCTCGACTACGACCGCCTGCACTACTGCAACGCCGCCATCCAGCGGCACGCCTTTGCCGCGCAGCTCGAGCTCGCGGCGTCGCTGCGGCCGCAGCTGCCCCTCTTCCTGCACTCGAGGGCCGCGCACGCCGACTTTGTGTCGCTGCTCAGGACGGCCTTTGGGGACCGCCTTGAGGGGCTGGAGAGGGGGGCCGTGGTGCACAGCTTCACGGGCACGCGGGAGGAGCTCGCCGAGCTGATGGATCTGGGGCTCTACATTGGCATCAACGGGTGTAGCTTCAAGACGGCCGACAACTGCGACGTCGTCCGCGCCGTGCGCCTGGATCGCCTCATGATTGAGACGGACGGGCCGTGGTGCGAGGTGAGGCCCAGCCACGAGGGGTTCAAGTACTTGCTTGAGAAGGAGCGGGAGCGGGAGCGGGAGCCGCAGCCGGAGCCGCAGCCGGAGCCGGAGCCGGAGGTGGCGCAGAACGGGGCCGCCCCAGAGGACAACAACAAGAAGGGCACGAACAAGAAGAAGAAGAAGAACAACAACAACAACAACAACAACAACCAGAAAAAGGGGCCCCTCGTCCCGGACCGCTTCAAGGTCGTCAAGAAGGAAAAGTGGGAGGAGGGCGCCATGGTCAAGGGCCGGAACGAGCCCTGCACGATTGAGCGCGTGGCTACGATTGTGGCGGCCATCCAGGGCGTCAGCGTCGAGCAGGTGTGCGAGGCGGCGTGGAGGAATAGCATCCACGTGTTTGGTCTCGGGGAAACGACATAGAATGCAGATATAGATGGACATGTGCCTAGATGTAGAAAAGACGGTAGTATGCTCGCCATGCCTGGACCACCAAGGGACGGGTATCGACACGAACCGGGTATAACGTGGTCAAGGAAAAGTACAAGAAGAGAATAAAAATAGAAACCCGAAATTCCATTCACACGCCGCCCATGTAGAAGAAAGAAGATGAGGGGGAAAAGGAGAAGAAGAGAGAAATAGAGACGAAGAAGAAGAAGAAGAAGAGAGAAAAAGAAGAAGAAAAAGAAAAGAGAAAAAGAGAAAAAGAAGAAAAGAAGGAAAAAAGAAGAAGAAAGAAGAAGAAGAAAAGAAAAAAAAGAGAGAAAAGAGAAAAGAGAGAAAAAAAAAAGAGAAAAAACCCCCACACAACCCATCCCACCAACTCACAACCCCGAACCCTTGTGCCCCCGTACCAGTCCACGCCGAACAACGCCCGTCGTGACGGCGTCCTCCCCCGTCATCCACCCCGGCATGCGCTCGCCGTCCACGATGCCCGCCTCGACGAGCTGCCGTATGCCCGCAAAGACGTGCGGACCCTGGAAGTTGATCCGCACAAGCGGCGTCCACCGCGAGGAATCCGCGTCGTCGTCGTCGTCGTCGTCGGCGGCGGCGTCGCCTCCCGTCCTGTCCCCGAGGGCTTGCCGCAGCGCCGCGTCCATCTTGCTCCGCCGCCGGTCCGTCCGCCGGGCGAGGCGGTCGTCGTCGTCCTCGGAATCCTGCATGTATACGCCGTCGACCGGGGGGTAGGGGTCCTGCATGATGATCTCCAGCTTCTCGATGCCCTTGCCGTCCGTCATGATGGCCGACTCCCCGAAGCGAGCCTGGGCGACCGTCTTGGCGCGCTTCGCCGCCCGCTGGCGCTGCGAGAGGGGCCGTTGGCGCTTTTGCCCGCCGGCGGCGGCGAGAGACGACTCCCTGGAGAGCGGGGGCGTGGGCAGGACCGAGTCCAGGGGGGACTTCTTGTCCTTTTCGTTGGCGTAGATGCTCCACCCCCCGCCGGCCGCGTTGCTGCGCCCGGGTCCGCGCTTGTCCAGGATGGCCTCGAGGTTGCGGCTCACAAGGCTGGTGGGCTTGAGCGTGTACCGCTCGCGAGGCCTGGAGAGGGCCTGCGGCACGCCGTTGGCAATCAGGCTGTGGAGGCTCTTGGATTCGCCGTGGCTGATGGGGCCCGTGGCCTGCGCCCTCGTGATGTACAGGGCGGGCGATCCGTTGGGAAAGGCCAGGTAGATGGTGCGCGACGAGCTAAAGTTGGTGGTGTTGCCGCCGGTGCCGCCGGTGCCGCCGGTGCCGCCGGCATGGGAAGCCGCCAGGGCCAGCTCGGTGTTGTAGGGGGACTCGATGACGAAGATGCGCAGAAGCAGCAGCGGCAGCTTTTTGGGGCGGAAGAAGTGGTAGTGCGCCTTGATGTCGGGAAGGACCTGCTCCTGCAGGCTCTGCAAGAAGGTCGAGGGGTGGAAGCGCGGCAGGCTGAGGCTCTTGTCATCCACCTTGACCACGTCGTCGTCGACGTTCTTGTCCGGCAGGATCAGCGGCTGGATCTTGTAGGCGGTCCATTTCTGCGACGTAGGGTGCTCGTCCAGATAGGTAAAGTCGATCATGGCAAGCTGGTAGAGCGTCAGGCCGTGGCGCCAATCGCCTTCGAGGATGCGGCTGACCACATCGCGGCGGGAGCCCCGCTGGTCTTGCAGGTCTGTGTAGAGGTCGCGGAGCTGCTCGATGGACTGGCAGGGCGGGTAGAGGTCCGTCGCATCGTCTGGCGCGGCATTGTTGTTGTTGTTGTTGTTGTTGATGCGACGTTGGGGGTCGTCGTCGGCGGCGGCGGCGTCGTCGTCGTCGTCGGTCCTCGGCGGGGCCAAGTAAGGGGCTGTAAAGGCGAGGGACTGGCCGTCCAGCCAGTCGAGGGCGAGAAGGATGAGGGCCTCGCGCGATAAGCGGCTGATGGTTTTGACGACGGCCGTGTTGGAGGATTCGACGCGCAGAGAGGACGGCAGTCGAGCTTTGGTGGCGACGGAGAGGCGGGACATGGCCAAGCGACGCAAAGGGCCGGAGAGAGCGCGCGACGCAACGAGTCTTTGTTTCAGGAAGGATGCATCAGAACAAACGGAAACATGGCACGCGTCGATTACGCAGACCAGACGCGCTTTTGTGCGGGAGGAACGGGAGCCGCGATGAGGAGTGGACGAGAAAATGGAAGGGCAAGATGGACGACGGTTCAAGGTTCCAGGTTGAAGCCCGTCGGCGGCCAAAGGGCCCCACTTCGGCCGAACAACAAAGGCGGGCAGGCGGGCAGGCGGGCAGGCGGGCAGGCGGGCACCAGCGCTGAACACGACGCCACCGCGCCGCGAGGGCGTAGATAAACCCAGAGTTGTTCAACTAGCTAATCCGAGAGTTGTTGTGGGGCTGCCACACACACGCCACACATACGCCACACATACGCCACACAGCGCCACAAAGATAGTTCTAGCTTTATTTGCTTAATAATTTATTTTAATTCTAAATAAATAGCTATTAATATGCGATTAAAGCGGTTAGGGTTAGATAATTATAAAATACTAGTTAAAGGTTAGGGTTAGGGATAGGGCTTAGGGTTAGGGCTAGGATTAGGGTTATTGTGATATATTCTATATATTTTTTATAAAGTAGCTAATCTAAGAGTTGTTGCGGGTCGAGCTACAATAACTCTCGCGACCTATTATAACTCTTGTGGACCCACAACAACTCTCGGATTAGCTAGTTGAACAACTCTGGGTTTATCTATAGCCTCCCGCGCCGCCGCTGCGCAGCCACGACGCGTCTTCATGGCCAGGATCCCAGTGTCTCGTCAAATCCCAGTCAAAATGCCCGTGGTCATTGTGTGGAGACGGCGTGCCCACCATGTGGCTCGCGGGGTTGCTTGCCGCCTTGTGCCCAGTCATGTGCAAATGTACAATACATACACTGATCAATATGCTCTCAAGTCCACATCCAAGTTCAAGCACAATTACAACCACAGCCACAACCACAACCACAACTACAACTACAACATCTGTTTGTCCACTCCTGCGCCCAACGGCAAAGCTCCTCGCACACAACACCGCCAGCCCTTGCCACCAAAACCTTGTCACCCCTTCCAACCTCACGCTCATGCCCGTCCCCGTCCCCGTCCCCGTCCCCGTTCCCGTCCCCGTTCCCGTCCCACAACCACAACCATCACCACCGCTACAGCCTACTCGGCTGCCTTCTTGTGTCTAAGCTCTCGTCAGTCATCGCTCATCAAATCACGGAGTGGCGGGACAAACTTGTTCACAACTCGCTCAATGCCGTCCAATCCCATGCGCAGCACGCTCATCCTTGGGCCGTACGAGAAACGCACAAAGTGGTGGCACGGGCTGTCAAAGAGGTCACGACGTCTTGACGGGTTCAGGTCAAAGAAGATGCCAGGCACCACAATCACCTTTTCTTCCAGACACGCCTGGAAAAAGTTGAGGCCGTCTGCAATGCTCTCCGGAAGACCCTCGAGGTTCAACCACCTGGTGTTGTTAGTTTTATTTTTATCCTCCCTCCGTCTCGCTTCACCCGTGCAGACCACAAAAGACGGGACCTACAGATAAAACGTCGAATCTGGGACATATTTGATGACAAAGCCCATTTCGCGGAGACGCCTAACGACGAAATCTCGCTTGTCCTATTGCGACAAAGCCAGCAGAGTCAGCTTCAGGTCAGGTCCGTGTATGTGGCAACCCTGCAGTCCATGCAGTGCTTGCCAGCCGGCGTGGTTTGCTTCTGTCAAGACGTACTCGGAAGTGGCTTTGCAGGTGAACCATCTCGTTCTGGACCAAGGTCGGGTCCAACATGGGAATAGCCGCATCTTGGAACGCGTGGCACGCACCGCCGTCCAAGTAGCTGCCGCAGGAGCCGATACTACATCTCGATTAGCCCTCCGATTCGTCCTCCAACAGGAAAAACAAGAGGTTAAAAAAAAAAACAAAAAAAAATCAATGAATAAACGTTGCCAAAGAGGCCACTCAAACGTACGCCGCAATGTACTCTGTCCAAACCCAAAACAGTCAGTCAGCTTCATCATTCATGATTCGAAAAAGGTTTGCCTTGGCCGTGCTGCGGTCACATGCACGTACCCTTGGGTCCCAGAATCCAGGCGATTCGCCATCCGGGAAGGCGGAAGCGCTTGGTCAGGCCGTCAATGATCAGAACGTCATCTTCGTCCACATCCTCCACATTCTCGGCTGCCGAAATGGTAGTGCCGTCGCAGTTGCTCGTGTAGTTGTACCCCGAGTAGAACTCATCGCTAATAAAGGTCGCACGGCCGCGGCAGATGTCCTGGATCTCGGCCAGCTCTGGATTGGCCACGACTCGACCGGTCGGGTTTCGGGGATTCGAGGTCAGAATCACAGAGGTACCGCGAGAGATTTCCTCGGCAATCTTGTCGGGGTGAATGTGATAGCCGTCCTCTTCGGACAAAGGGACAGGAATGGCGGCAAACTAAAACATGGTCGTGTTAGTCCCTGCAATCACTGTCGGGGAAAGGAGGGGATAGGACTCGAATAACACACATTCTTGAACAAACTCAACATTTCATTGTAAGCCGTGTAGTCGGGCAAGAAGAAACTGAGGTAGGAGTTGCCAAGCACAGCAGCGATTCGGATCAGACCGGCGCGACCACCAGGGACAATGGCGACGTTTTCCCACGTGTACTGGCTGTCCTTGCCCTTGCGGTGCATCTCATTGTACAGCTTAGCGACGGCCTCTCGCAGCGGCTTGATGCCAGCCGTGGGGGCGTATTCTCGGGCCGCCACGGAGATGTCGATGCTTTCGGGACGCTTGAAGCAGCCCTCAATGTCGTCTTCCACCTCGGGGGCACCCTGACCCAGATTGGCCCAGGCATCGGGCTCATCAAAGTAACCAAGCTCGGCGGCGCGCTCCGTGCACCAAATGACACCGGTGGAAGCTCTGCTAGCATCGAGGCCGGCGTGAGGGAGGTGGCCTTCGTGGGCGTTGCGAAACTGGCGATGGACCTTGGATTGAACCTCTGGGCGACATTAGCCATTCGGGGAAGAAAAAGAAAGAAAGAAAAAGAAAAGAAAGAAAAAGCCATATGCAGGTGCGTCAATGCGGTCTTGGGAGTGTTTCTGCATAGTTGCTTTCCATTTTGCGCCGTGTTTCGTGTCCATCCCTCACGCTGTCATCACAAACACGGCATGGTTGGTGGTTGCGGTGATGATGAAGTGCGGGGGAGGGGTTGGGTCTGATGACGATGTTTCATCTCAAACAAAACCACAGTCTTATACGAGGAAACAAAACCCCCAGCCAAGTCTGGCGACCTTGGACAATGCACAGTAAGGGAATGAGGAGAAGAAGGAGAAAAGAAAAGATGCATCCTGCGCCACTATATGGGCGTGGAGGGCGGCAAAAGCCAAGCAAGCTTACCATTGACGCCGGGCTCGGCGTTGCTGAACCGCCGGGCTCGAGGCTTGGGAGCGCCGGTGTGGCGATTGAAGGAGAACTTGCGGCCACCAAACATGGCGACGGAGCGAGACGATGACAAGGCCTGGATAGCAACAAGTAAAAAGGCACAACTATTCCCTGGTCTGCCGATTGGAATCCCAAGGTAAAGAGACTCCGACAAGTGTGTGGGGAGAGGAAGGGAAACCCGTCAGAAGGGGGGGGGGGGGGGGGGGATAAAAGAAAAAAAGGTAGGGGAGGGGGGAAGAGTAAAAAAAAAGTAAAACGGCCGCAAGGGAAGCGAGAGCTTGTTCCGCCAGCAAGTGGAGAGAGAAAAGGCTCAGGCGCGGCTTCGGGCAGTTATAAGTGGCACACGCACCACTCTTCACCCTCTTTATTTATTTTAATTTTTGTTTTGTTTTGTTTTTATTATATTTATTATTATTACCTTGACACCAGTTTTCCTGGGGGAGGCCGTAGAACGGATCCCGTGTCAACGCTCGAAGTGGGGATGGAGGGGCGGATGCTGAGCCAGTGGCTGTTGTAATTTTGTTTCTTTCTTTTGTTGCCCTCGTGAGGTGGGAAAAGTCGGAGGGCTCGGGTGGTGCTGAAACACGGGAAAAAAGAATGATGATAATAAAATGTCTCGAACGACGGGAAATGATTCGAACGAGAACAAGAAGAAGAGAAAGAGCCTCGAGGGGATTCGCGTCTCAGAGATGGTCTCCGAGGGTGCGTCCGACGAGGCAGGACAAGCTGATGAGCCGCATGCTGATGGGACGAAGGATCGGGGGTTGCAGACGGCAGCGGCGTGCAGTCTTGACGAGGGCTGAGGACGCGCTTGACGCGCTTGACGCGCAGGCCGACGGCGAGGCCGTCGTGCCGGGCGCGTCCAAACACGACGCAGGACTCCCCGGGCTGCGAGAAAGGGGGCATGCTGCGCTGGGCCCTTTTTCTCCAAGCAGACGAGGCCATTCGAGGGATAGGCTGGGCCATCACGGATGGATGGTTCACGGCCCACGGACGAGTCCAAGCTGAAATGCAAAACATTGGTATTGGTGCTCGAATGCCGGCTGGCCGCGCAGCTGTTGCCAGCTGCACCCGTTTTCCTCGCGGCTTGCGCAGGCAGGTGCGACGCCAGATCGGGAACGCGGCACGCCAGCCGCCAGCTCGCCTGGTTTTCTGGGCTTGTCTCCTTTGGCCCAGCCGGTAAGACGTCGACGCGCTGGAGGCATGCCGGCAGCGACGTCTTCTGGGTCGTGAGCCCGATGATGGCCATGTGTCGTGTGAGGACGGGGTCTTGTCCAGAAAGGCGGTGTCCCGCTTCTTGGCGCCGCGCCCCTCCCCGCCTCCCCGCCTGGGAAATCCCAAGGTGCGGTGCGTCGCAGTTCCGGCTATTTGTGGTGTAAGAGTCGCATGGGCGCCAGCACTCCGCATTTCCCCCTTTCCCGTGGGGTTGCGTCGCGCCATGGATCGGGGCGGCAAGGCACCCTGCCGCCACACGAGAGAGAAGAGGCGGCGCAAGGGAAAAAAAAAAGAAGGAAAAAAAAAAGAAAAAAAGAGGAAAAAAAGAGGAAAAAAAGAGGGAAACCCGTGAGAGCCAGAGATTTCCATGTTGGGCACGCGATGGCCCCCCCGGGGATGTGCAGCCGGATGGATGCATCTACAGGAGCGAGTCGCACTGCATTCGGGCTTGGTGTTGTGCATGACAATACCAGCGCCTCCGCGGTCCACGACACCAGACACCCAGCCTTGGCATCGTTTCCGCGACAAAACGTGCCCGGACGTGTCGACGCCCTCCTCCAAAGCCTCTCCTCTCCGTCCCTCACGCATCCAGACCTCCCCCACGCGCCGGCAAACCGCACGCGACCCGCCTCCACAGAACCCGGATAAACAGTGGAGCTCGCCAGCGCCCCCAACGCCGTCCCTCAAAACCAAAACCCCCCAAAAAAGAAAAGAAGAAAGAGTAAAAAAAAAGAGTAAAAAAAAAAAACCACCATCTCGACATCGTGACAACGAAAAACCAAACGCCTCCTCGCCTCTCACCCTCCACCACTCCCACTGCAACGCGCGCCGCACACCCTCCGCCCCAACGCACACAACCCCCGACATCCCGCGCCACCCCCGCAGAGCAGACCTAGAACCTTCCATCCCTCCCGCTATTAAGCAACACATTCGACACCTCCCAAAGCCCTCAGCTATATAGCAACAACGCACTCGGCACCTCCCAAAGCCCTCCCCATCCAGCAACACCCACCTCAACACACACTTCCCGGAATGCTCCCCCGCCTCCTCCTCCGCACGCCACGATCCCGCGCCGCCATGTCCACCTCGCAGAACCCGTCCCCCCCCGCCGACGCGCCCAAGCCCCCGCTGGCCCTCCCCTCCGCCTCCGACACAACCACCACGACGCTCGACGTCTCGGGCGAGGGGTCCAGCGTCCGGCTGGACCACCTCGGGCCGCTGGTCGTCAACACCGACGGGACCATGTCCCGCATCGGGAACTGGGCGCACATGGCCGACGTGGAGAAGGAGACGGCGCTGCGCATCCTGGCGAGGCGGAACAAGGAGCGGCTGGAGGCGCTGAGGAAGAAGGAGGAGGGCTGTTGAGGGTGGGTGTGTTTTTTTTTTTTCCTTTTGGGAGGAGAACGGCATGGGCGCATGGAGCGAGTACGGCGTGGCTGCTTTTGAGAAGGGGTGGTTTTTGATGGCGTGGGGTGGATGGACTTGGTGCGTGCTTGTTGTTTAGGCATACACGCACGAATACACATACACATACACATACACATACACATACACATATATACACACACGCACACGATACATATACACACACACGCGCACACACACGCCAGTGTACAAAACCACGCGTAACCGACCCTGCCAGCCCTCACGCGAACAAGCAACGACAACACCAGACCAACAACATCACTCGACGCATCAACCAACAGCAATCGGCGCAAGGCACCACGCGTGACAAGCCTACCCCTACGAGATACATCTGCTACGCGGCTGGCATAATCTGACCTGGCACTTGAAAATGGTCGTACAACGTGTAGTTTATTGGAAATAACGGAACGGTAGATAAGGAACCAAAAAGAAAAGAAAAAGAAAAGAAAAAAAAAAAGAAAAGAAAAAAAAAAGAAAAGGAAAAAAAAAAAGGGAGAAGAGAAAAGGAAATAGAGAACAAATAGAAAAGAAAAGAAAAGAATAGAAAAACACCTCCCCTCATATGCGTAAACCTCTCCAGATGCGTCATGGAAGCCCACCACCGGGTTCAACCAGTCCTGCCCGTCCACAATGGACACAACGCTGCTGCCGCCCATACCAAGCCATGCACCTTTAAAAAGAAAAGAACAGATCAAAATTCAAGATTCGAACTTCCACCGAAGACGAGCGAATTCGATATTCAAACGGAAAAAGAAAAACACAATACCAGCCAACGCCTTGACATGAAGAGGCCTCCGCGCAACTGACCATCATGCCGGAGCTGCGTGTATCTTTTTTTTTATATATATATTTTTGCATTCTTCAACATTTCTTCACCCATGCACGTCGTCACATCATGGTCACGTGTGTGAACTCCTCATGTGCTTTGTGCAAGTCGCCAAGGAAAGAGGACAAAACTTGAAAAGAAACACTTGATTCACCAGAGGGGCTTGCGTCGTCATCGGTCGCCCTGAGCGGACTCGCAAGCCGATGTCGGCTCGGCCTTGGCGACGGTGGCGGTCTTTGTCTTCTCAGCAGCATGCTTGGTAAACTCCTTCCACAGGGCGGTGATGTCGTCGCTGCCCTCGTTCTTCTCGACGAGCAGGTTCTTGAGCCACTTATTCTCGGTTTCCAGCTGGGATATCCTGTTCTCCAGCGCAGTCACCTTCTCCGTCATCTCCTTGGCCGACTTTTCCAGGGCCTGCTCACGCTGCTTCTTCTTGATGCGGAAGCGAGCGCTGGCGGCCGTGTTGCGGCGACGCTTGTCCTCCTCGGCGGCGACGCGAGACGTCTCCTCAAAGCTCAGCGGCTGGCCGACGGGCGTGGGGGCCGCGGCGGCAGCGGCAGCGGCAGTGGACATGGCCTCCGAGTTCCTCTTGGTCCCGGCATGGACATTGCCTTGGCGGAATTGGGGCTGCTGATGCGGCATCTGCACATGACTGGGCTGCAGGGGCTGGAACCCCTGCGAGACGTCTGGGAAGGCGTTCATGGCCGAGGCGGCATATGCGTCGCTAAAATCGGCAAAGTTGAAGTCGCCTGGTGCGGTTCCATCATGTTAGCGAGCGTGTTCCGCCTTGACCGAGCAAGTGCACAGGATGCGCTTTTTTCCTTAATCAAGGCAACTGCCATTGTAGCGAACAAGAGCAACAATAGAAACTGCAACTTTGTCGCCGCACAGCTCCCGAAGCGGCGAGTCCACCGGCAGAATGGAGAGCAACCGTCGAAGGACAATGACGGAACGGGCGTGGCTAGCGGCAGCTGGTAGCTGGTAGCTGGTAGCTGGTAGCAGCTGGTGGCACGCCAGGCCCGCGCGCAGGCAAAATCACGAGGAATTGCGCCATCGCTGACCATTCGCCGTCGAGTGCCGACTCCACCTGCTCCACTTCCGACGCATGAACGGTTGCAACCACGTCTGCAGTAGGGTGACTCCAGTCGGGAAGAATAGAGCGCACCGAGAACAGGACGTGGCAGTACGTGGCAAGTACGTGGAGCACAAAAGGGGGGTGGAGGAGGGGGGTAGGAAGCTGGGGAGAAAGGGAAAATGGGCGGAAGCAAACGTGCAGATTGTGTGCTCTGTGCATTGCAGCGACCATGATGAATGCCGTGGGAATCCGCTTGGGAAGCTCGAGGCACACGATTCCGTCGAGACTTGGCAACGCAGCCACTGGGCTCGCGAAACCGCCAGATTGCGACGAGAGGGATGCAAGAACAGAAGACGGCAAAAAAGAAGAGAAAAGAGAAGAAGATATAATAAAAGAGAGGGGGGGGAATAAAAAAGAAAAGAAAAGAAAAGGGAAAGTAAAGCAAATCAAAGTAAAGCAAAGGAAAAAAAAAAGGCCACAACTCACTCGACATAAAGGCCAGGTCGGGAATATCACCAATACTCGGCTGGCCCGACGTCACGTCTCCCGAGGCCGGGGAGCTCTGTTGCGCGACAGCATTGACATCGACCTTGACGTTGACGGGCTGGGCCTGGAAGTCGGTGTTCTGACCCGAGTCAAAGTCGAAGAATTGCGTGTTTGTGAAGAGAGCGAGGTCGTCCTCCATGTTGAAGCCATCCTCGGCACCGGCTGTGGTGTCCTGCGGGCTGATGGTGTTCAGGTCGCGAAGGTACGCCGACACGTTGGGGCCGTGTCGTCCGCTGTACGTCGACATTTTCGGCGGGATGGCGGGACGAGACGAGATGGACCAGAGACGTCCGGGAGTCAAGTTTTGAGAGTGGCGGCAGGAATAGTAAACAGGCTGCCTCTTCGTCTGATCCGTCGTGGTGGAAGCCGGACGGAAATGCGTTGCTCGTTTGCTAGCCTTGTATTTTTCGACTTTTTTTTTTTTCTTTTTTTTTCGCACGTCTTGTTGTTCTCACGACGGGTGAACGTCTAGGCGGTGCGGGAGTAGGGGTCCAGGGGCGATGGACAGAACGGGCGATCGGATCCGCGACGGCGAGGCGAGTTTATCACGTTTGGCGTGCCAACTCGTTTTTCGATGCCGTTCGTGACTTGTCGTGCCGTGAAGTAGGACGGGTGACGAGATGCGAGGTTCAGTGGCGGAGGCGGCGAGTGGTGATGACGGATACAAGTTGGACGCAGCCACAGCCGCGGGCCGATTAATGAAGCGTCCAGTCTAGTGGCTCCGCGGGATTTTTTGGGGGGGATCTTTGATGATTTTTTTTGCGCGCAAAAAAAAAAAGGTAAAAAGCAACGGACTGCTGGGGTCGAAGGTTGTAGCCGAGGGGCACCGAAGAGGGCCGAAGGGCCAGATTGACCACTGACCAGTTGGCGGAGCGGCCGCGTCGAGCGGAATAGAAATGCCCAAGCCCACCGTCTGGGGCCAGAAGCATGAATTTAGCCGTGAGCAGCTCACCAGTCTGGTCTGGTCTGGCCTGGCCTGGTCTGGTCGGTGGTGGGTGCTTAGAAATCAGAGGCTGGATAGGTTGGATTTTCTCAGAGTTCTCAGTCCAAAGACTCCAATTGTTTCTCGTGTCCCCGCTGGGTGGGCTTGTCTGGCCAATCACCGCCGCCACCTCGTGTGGGAAACGCGCTTGCGTCTGCGCCCCACGCAGGTCTTATCTTTTGGGCGCTTTTGTCTCCAATTCCTGTTACACGACGCCGCATGCGAGAGGGCGTAGCACGACCGTCGGCACTTTGCGTCCCGCCTTCGCTCGCAGTCACGTGACTGGTGCCAAGCGACTCGTCCCTGACACCTGCGCCCGGGCCACGAGTTCGTCCGTCGCGCCAATCGTCATGGAAAGGAGGGGGGGCTGCTGTCTGCAGAGACGAGACAATACATACATATGTATGTATGTACTCTCCCCTTTTTTTTCCTTTTCGGCCAGACAAGCAAAAGTCCATCATCAGAGGTGGGTTGGAACCGAGACACAAACAAATGGCCCGCGTCATTCGTTGGAACGTGCTCCTGACGAGGAGGCAGGTAAGTAGCATGAGCATGAGCATGAGCATGAGCATGAGCATTGGGAGGAGACACTAGTTTGCTTCAGACGTGCGCGCCGTCGGCTATTTCTCCTGGCAGCGGCAAAATGCGAGCCAGTACGTACTTGTTGTAGGTAAAGTATGCATGCATGCATGTCCTCCTCTCTATGCTTGTTCCGTTTGCTCCGAGCATCAGGGCGGGCAACACGCCCATCCCCGCGGCCATTTCGTCACTGCTGCGTCTCGCGACCGGCGCGTAACAAGGATGGCAGGAAAATGACCACCTGCCTGAGGACCTGAGGCACATGCGGTTGCCATGTTCGGCACGTGGGCGCCGCCGTGACGCGGTCGACGGGTCATCATTGGTCTGTGGCAGGAGTATTGGGAGAATGGCTTGTATTGCCACGACGGACATGCGTCACGACTGCATGGATGCCATCAAGGAAAAAGGAAAAAGAAGAAAGGAAGAAGAAGAAAACCATTCAACACGTCCTTGTGTTTTTGGTCGAGCTCGTCCTGTCCATAAACGACGCATCAGGTCCTCCACTTGCCGGCCAATCAACTTACACGGCTTTTCCCAAGCAAGGGTGTTGGTTCCGGCGGCCAAATGCAGGTAACACGGCATGTGTTGTGCAGGTGGCACATGGCACTCTGACTTGTGACCTGGCATGTCCACGAGTGCCCGCTGTCTCGTCATCCGTCTTGGTATTCGGGCGAACGGGGTGTCGCGATGAGGGGAGAAAACCATAAAAAACCAAAAAAAAAAAAAAAAAAAAAAAAAAAAACCAAAACACACACACACACACACACACACACACACACACACACAAGGCATACCACTCATTTCACCATCGGAATCACCGGCAAACCAGCATCTGTATTGTCAAGGTAGGCAAGATATCAAACTAGCAAACAAAATGTCCCACACAAAATGTCCCACGACGCCATTTCACCCCGCAACTCCAGCGGAAACTCCCCCGTGTCGACGCAAACAAGGCGCGCCCACGAACCGTTCGGCAAACCGGCAGCAAAATCATACCGCAGTTAACAACCAGGGAAAGATTGTAGAATACTCGGGACAGTTAGGAACTATGACGAGGAAACCCAAGGACATGATGAAGACCCTCACGAAGTCGTGAGGCCTGCAAACCTCCCTATCCGCCCTGGTGCCGTCCGCAGGCAGGGCGACGCAAATTCGGGCGATCATCATGTTGACATAGGCGGCGGCGAGCCAGACGCGGACCACCTGGAGGGCTTGCAGCAAGCGGAAGACGGCGTGCTGTTTCCTCGTCCTCGCGTGTGGGCTGCGCGCGCGAGCCATATGGCCGTTCCACTCGCGGAGGATCCCCGGAGTCATGAGGACGAGGATGAGGCTGAAGGCGTGGAAGCTCGGCGCACTGCTGTATTGTTGGGGGGGGATGTGTTCGACTGCCTCTTCGAGGGGGAACATGCGGAAGGTGGTTGTGAGGGGGAGACGGAGGGTGCGGAAGACGAGCGTTTCGAGATGGGCGACGGGTGTGGCCATCAGGGCGAGGACCAGAACGAGGGTGTCGAGGGCATGGAGCATGCGTTCGCTCGTGAGCCTCGTGGGGAGCGCGCAGTCGGATAGTAGCGTGGACGGCATTGCGGGAAAAACGAGTGGATGGATGTGGTTTTTTTTTTTGGTTGTTTCTTTTTTGTTGCGCCCAAGGTGTATGACGGTGGTTAGGACGGCTCGTCTGGCGATTCTTTAGATGTAGTTTTTCTTAGGTTTTTTTTTGTTGTGCCCAAGGTGTATAACGGTGGTTGGGACGGCTCGTCTGGCGATTCTTTAGATGTAGTTTTTTTTTTAGTTTTTTTTGTTGTGCCCAAGGTGTATAAAGGTGGTTGGGACGGCTCGTCTGGCGATTCTTTGTGCGGGCACGCTGCTGTACTTATAGATGGGAGCCGTCAGTCACATGCTCGATGGTCTGCCACGTCAGGTGTCCATGCACTCTTTTACACAGCCTTTTTTGATGGTTTGCATTCTTAGCTGGAATAGCTTCGTACGGTGACTTTGGTGGCTTGCCATTCCGACGTGCTTTTTGGGGTTCGAATAGCGCCTTCCTTCCATAAATCACTTAGCCTCCAAGGGTACGACAAAAATTTCTCCTAGCGCTCCCCTGCCACGTGTAACATAACCCATGTTTTCGAAACAGATGGAATTCGTGGTAACCGCAGCTGCCTTCCCAAGTCTTCCGTAACCAAGTCGTTTGAGCCGTAGAAATATTCGAGTGATATAAATACTTCGACGATCTAAAGAACAGCGAGAAACAAGTCCCAGTCACATCGCCATGGACCTATGTGAGTAGGGGGTAATATGTTCTTGATTGAGTTGTGTTCTGTTCCAAGTCTGCGTTCAAGTTCCCTTTTTTGACTTCACCTTCCCTCAATACCACTGTCCACCCCAACAGGTTGTAGGAACCTTTCCGTGTTGAGCTGGAATAGTGCACTGTACATACACATGTACAGTTCCCATGTGCGAGATCCACCGAACGCCCAGAAACCATTCGTCTTGCCCAGATTCATATCCATCCCAGTCACCATGCTTGGTCCCTTGTCTCTACTTGTATTGGAGAAAAGTTTCGATGTCGTGATGAAACGGTACGTATCAACGCGTGGTGTAGCGATCAAATTTGTTTCCCGGTCCGTTCCATGTCTATTGATGGTTATTACTAGGCTCAAATACGTGACAAATAAAGGCCGATTTTCTTCGATTCTTCAGTCTTCAGCGAATACTTACGTCAAGCCAAATACTCTTCCGAAAGATTCTTGCTTTGGTTGCAGGAAAGACGGTTTGACGGCAGCTCATCGTAGACACGGTATCGGAAGGTGGTGAAATTGAACAGTTAATCAAAACAAGTCATGAATTGTTTCGCGAGGGACAGACGTACTTAGCTTGATCGTAGACTGTCTCACAAGTAGATGAGACTACTTGGTCAGTGCCCAAGTGCGAGCAAGGATGGAAAAAAAACAGAAAGAAAAACGAGAATAATAGAAAGTGGAAGATAGTAGAAAGAGAGAATAAAAAAAAGAATAGTAAAGAAAAAAGAACAGTAGAAAAAAGAGAGTAGTAGAAAAAAGAGAGCAGTAGAAAAAAGAGAGTAGTAAAAAAAAGAGAGCAGTAAAAAAAAGAGAGTAGTAGAAAAAAGAGAGCAGTAAAAAAAAGAGAGCAGTAAAAAAAAGAGAGCAGTAGAAAAAAGAGAGCAGTAGAAAAAAGAGAACAGCTGAAAAAGGGTTTGCGTCCACCGGAGGCAGTGTAATACCGGGGACACTAGAAGTTTCTAAAGGGTTCGCGTCCACCGGAGGCAGTGTAATACCGGGGACACCAGAAGTTTCTATAAAAAAGACTTCTTGAGCTCAAGGCTGAAGGTACAAAAATTCGAGAATGTACTGTTTCAAGCAGGGCTGCATGAGAGCTACTTAGCGGAGGCCACCGACCAAGCTGTCATCAACGATACTTCTCAGTAGCCGCCACCCTTCGTGGTGCCCAGGATGGCGACAAGGGCGATCGGATCACCACAAATCCGCTGGCCTAAGGCCAGGTCCCGCCAGCTCTATCGCGATCACCAAATGCAGGGCGGCAATGATGATGTAGCAATAAAACTCCCCAAGTCTTGTCTTCCATGGTGAATTGGCCAAGGGAAACACGGGCCAAATCCACTCAAAGTAACGGAGGGCAGGGCGGGACATCGTAAGCCCAGCCAGGGTGACAAAAAACAGAGCGGTCCAAAAGTGCATATTTAAAAGAGATTGCGAACGGTTTTTAGGATTTCCTGGGTGGCTTGAAGAAGAGAAGAAAAGGAATCAAACGAGAGGCAACCTTGGATGAACGAAATAGCTCGACTCACCATTGTATTTCAAGAGGGAGGTGCATTGGTGAGATGTGCTTGCAGTAAAAGGAAGTTGTAGACGGACAATGAAGTCCCTTTGCTCTTTCCGTTATGCGCGGGTCGACGTCAGATACCGAGAATTGTCTACGAACATGTAGCCCCTGAGAGAAATGCCGACAATTGAATCTACTTGAGACAACCACCTTGCAAGAGCGTATCCTGACTTTCGCATTTCAACCACATCACCAGCGATGCGATTCGAATACTATTCCTTATCGGTCATGCATTTATAAATCACAGTCAAGGCTCGAGGCAAGATGCTGTGGAGCGACGTCGGAGCCGTGAAGAATCAGATTGGATATGGATGGAGGAAATTTCTTACACAGGAAGAAACAAAAAGAAAAGGGTGGTATGCAGTGGAATGTCACTTATTGGACTGCGCCTGAATCTGTGCATGGACAGAGGCCACGCAACGACAGCGCAGCAAGATTGCCATAAAAAGGACGGTCTGCACTGTCCACTCCTCAACTCAGCCCTCCTTTTACCATCTAATTCTATCCCGTGTTCTGGCGTTGTAAGACGACGCTGGGCAGACTGACGAGGCGCGACGAGTAGCTCAGCAAGGCGAGCAACAATATCTACTCCGTGCAGCCGCCGCACACGCACAGTGGCACGAAACGTCAAGGTCGGTTCTGCAACGCACGCCGGCTCGAATAGCCTTTTCCCGATTCAGGAGCCACAATGATCCTACGAAAAAGGCACGTCTGATCCCCTTCCAAAAGTATATGACTATCTGCGCTGCACTACCGCCCAGAGTCATGTCAAGGAAACCGTATAATGCCTGCCGCTCCCAAACGCCACGGGCCTCAAGACCCAGAGACAGCGCAATCTAGCCCGCAGACCAAATTGGCTGGAAAAGAGAAAAGTTGCTTCTCGCCACTCTATGGCCATGACAAGCGGTTGCGCACCCCTTTTGCGCAACGTGGTGCATGACGTCCCACGTCATTCCCATCGAATGCCACCACCACGTCGTGCTTGTCTTGCCGCTTGCCAAAGATAACCTTCGACGCCATGCCTCTCACAACTTGCCAAAGATGGACGTCATCAGAATCTTGGTGACCCGGTAGGGATCGGCGTTGGAGGCGGGACGACGGTCCTCAAAGTAGCCGCTGCCCTTGGCGGCCGTCTCGCGGGGAATGCGTATCGAGGCACCGCGGTTGGCCACGCCGTACGAGAACTCGTTGATGGAGCCCGTCTCGTGACGGCCCGTGAGGCGCTGGTCGTTGTCCTCGCCGTACTCCTTGATGCAGTCGACGTGGAAGGGCTCGAGCTTCTTGATGGCCTCCTCGATGAACTTGAGGCCGCCGTCGGCGCGCATCTCCTTGGTGGAGAAGTTGGAGTGCAGGCCGGCGCCGTTCCAGTCGCCCTTGATGGGCTTGGGGTGGAAGGACACCTTGACGCCAAAGTCCTCGGCCACACGGGCCAGGAAGAATCGCGAGCACCAGAGCTCGTCACCCACTAAGAGAGATGCTGGTCAGCCGCCGCGCGCTCTGGAGGGGGAAAAGGAGGGACTTGGGGGGGTGGGGGGGGGATCTTACTGTTGATGCCGTCGCAAGGGCCGACCTGGTACTCCCACTGTCCGGGCATGACCTCGGCGTTGGTGCCGGAGATCCGGATGCCGGCGTCTGTGCATCGAACTGGTCAGCGCTGCCTTCGAATGTACTGAGAAGGATAGGTCCGGGGTCGTTGGCAAGTCTGACGACGTGCTTCTTCCGGCACCTGCTTCATGTCGGGACATGGACTTACACAAGCATGCCTTGTAGTGGGCGTCGACGATGTCACGCATCACAACCTTGCCACTGCCGACACCGCAGTAGTAGGGGCCCTGGCTGTGGGGGGGGGTTAGCGCGGCCTTAAACAAGGGGGTGGAGAGCTGGGGAAGGCCGGGGAGGCCGGGGAGGCCGGGGAAGACGGGGTCCATACGGAGCGGGGAATCCACCGGTGGGCCAGCCAAAGGGCCGGTCGTCGTGGTCGAGCAGGGTGTACTCCTGCTCGAGACCGAACCAGGGCTCGTGCTCGGCGTAGGCCTCCATGACCTTGGCGCACTCCTGTCGGTAGTTGTACTTGTTGGGAACGCCGTTGGCGTCCCAGCATTCCGTCAGGACGATGATGTTGGGGCTGCCGCGGAAGGGATCGGGGAACACGGCGCAGGGACGCAGGTAGACGTCCGAGTTGTCGCCGGGGGCCTGCTCTGTCGATGAACCGTCAAAGTTCCACACGGGGAGGTCTTCGGGCTTGTACTCCTTGGCGGGGAGAGTCTGTCACGAGACGTGTTAGCATTGTGCATTTCGTGCCCATGTGCTCCGTTGCGCAGGCGTGACGGTCCATTGCGGGACCGGGTTAGGGTCTTTTCGACGGGAGTCTTGGACGAGAGTCTGGGGACGCTCTGCCTCTTGTTCTGTCCAGACGGCATGCAATAGAACAGAGCATGATGCATTGGCTGCTGCTGCTGCCGCCGCTGCCGCCGTGCTGTTGTGCCGCCGTGCTGCCGAGAAATTGACGTCACGACTTGCATGCCCTGGCCGCCCTGCCTCGATGGCCGGATTGCTCGCCGGCTCGCCTGATGCGATTGGCGCACGCGTGACTGGTGGGCGCATTTTTGGCGAGCGAATCCGGGCGCAGGCATTCGGGCACGCCGCGTTGCTGTGGCCAAAATGGCAGGCTGCTGGGCCGTGAGCTGGGCTGTCCGCTGTCGGCTGTCCGCTGCGCCCGCTGCTAGTGCTCAACCATAATGCACAACGCACAACGCACAACGCACAACGCACAACGCAACGCAACACGCACAGCGCACAACCCGAGCCCTCCTCACGCCTTCCTCCATCAGCCCACCTCGGACGGGCCCCTTGCCAACTCAATCGAATAGTGAGCCCCGCAGGTCCGCTTCGTGGCGCAGGCCATTCGGGGCCAGCGGGCGGCTATATTTGGGCTGGCTGCTTTTGGCCAATCCACGACGCGTGCGAGTGTGTGTGGGTCGAGGCGGAGCAAGTCGGACGCCCTCTTCGCATGTGTCACCGACCGGGTGTGCCGAGATGGGCCAGGCAGCGCAGCGTGTGCCATGTTGAGGATGACGCCGAAGAGAGACAAGACGGAGAGCAGGAGGCAGCAGCAGCGCGGCAGGTTTTGACGTCACAGATCCCCAGGCGTCCGAAAAGAGAAGAGGCAGAGCGGAGAAGCATAAGCAAGGAGGGGGAGAGGGGAATCGTGCACCAGCAGGGAAAAGCACGCAAAAAAGCACGCAAAAGCAAGCCAAAGCAACAGGGGCCAAACTCACTCTCGACTTGGATCGAGTCTCGCCGACGGCGTCAATCCAGACGTACTCGGCAATCAGGGAGCCCTTCTGTTCCAGCTTGAGGTACTTGCTGAGCTGGAAAAAGGCAGAGACATTAGCTTCGGCGGCCAAAAGACGCTGCACCACGGGGCAAGGCAATGGGACAACGCCGTCGGGGACAGGTGCAAGCTGGTCAGGACGCGTCGTACCGTCTCCGTTCGGGAGGAAAGAACTTCTCGGGAAGCCTACAGTCGTGGTGCGAAATCGTATCAAGTCAGTCCATTTTCCGTCCTCGCCGATTCGTTTCTCTCCTGGTAACAACTCACCATGACTGCGGTGTAAAGAGGGGGGTGAGCACGGGTTTGGTGAGTAGAGAGGCAGGATGGTAGGTCAGGACTCGAATGGCAATGGACAGCTCAATGAGACGGACAAGAGACGAGGGGAAATATATCGCGACAGGTTTTTGGGGGGCGGGAAACGAAGTGGCAGCAGACGGGTTCCGGGGGGAGCTTTTCCCTTTTAAAGAATTACGATTCAGTGTCGGCGCAAGCGGGCGAGGCTTTTTTTTTTTTTTTTTTTTTTTTTTTTTTTTTTTGGCAATTATTGACGCAGCGCCTGATAATGTCGTTCGTTGGCAGAGCGGCTGGGCCGGCTTCTGAGTGGCCGGAACGTGGAGACTCGAGAGGCTGGCGGAGGGAGACACCCGGGTGAATGCACGTGAGCCCACTCCTTCGCCCACTCGGTCGGAGATAAGCTAGAGCAACTTGGGGGTCGAGGTGGGAAAGTAAGCCGGTCGCAGCTCCGGTCGCGGCTCAGAGCCCCAGGGTGCCAGAGATAAGGCAGGCGCGCCCTTTCCACTTTCCTCGGACAGAACCAGACACGGTGGACGAAGGGTGCTCCCAGGTGCTCCCAGGTGCTCCCAGGTGCTCCACCGGCCCTCGGCGTACCCAGTTGTCCCCGCCCGGGCAGGTGGCGTCACTGCGGTCGCAGCCCGATCCGCCAGATAGATCAGCCAGATCAATCATGAATGCCTTTGTCATTGAGCTTGGTCATACGACGGCAGGTACCTCTGGGCGGCGCCTGCCCACTGCGTGTGCATACATACATACTGGCGTCGTTGCCATCCGCATCTTGACCACCTCTGTCGGCTACGGGCATGACCTTTGCGTCAAATTCCAACGTCGCACGTGCCACAAGTCTTGATCGACTGCGCCCACCTCACGATGCCGTCGTGGCAAAGTCTATTCTGGTGGAACCTGCGCCCTTTTTTTTTTTTTTTTTTGTTCCCTCTTTCTCTCTTTCTTTTTTTATCCCTCGAATCCACAAAGCCCGGGGGAGGGGGGGGGGGGTCACGGAAGACGCCGGAGCTTATGGCATCGCAACGCATGAGACTGGCGGCACTGGGTCCCCGCTGCCCATGTTGGAACTGGCGACTTTTTCTCCCGTCGTTCCCACACGTGCTGAGGCACAAATGAAACGGCAAATTGGTAAGATTGGCAACAGGCTTGGCTAGCATTCCATCTTATTACTTGGGCTGGCCGGATCGGCGGCTGTCGTGCTGTTTCATCTGCGCTAGCCGGCTGCTAGCTGCCTCAGCCTCCATCCGGCTCCAGGCCGACACCTCCGGGCTGGCCGGAGTCTCGGTGGCCATCGGCCCATTTCCCATTTCCCATTTCCCATCCATCCGGACCATCCATCCCCGGACTACCCATCCGGACCGTCCATCTGGCCTCGCCGACGCCGTGATGCACAAACGAAACAACCTTTTTCGCGCGCAAGGCACCTGTTCCACAAAACCAGCTCGCAACTCGCAACCCCGCCCGCACCCCGCAACTGTCGGACGATTCATGTCCTTGCCGCCACGTCTGCCGTGTTACGACCCAACAAGGGGACGGAGCAACAAAGATCCGACCAGCCAATCAGAACCGCCCTTTTGCTCACTGCAGATCTGCAGTGAGCAACGCGCCTCTCACTGCATAACTATTGTGAGAGACGAGGCTCTCACTGCATATTCATCGTGAGCAACAGGGAACCCCTTTCTATAAAAGTCCTCTATGTGCCTAGATATCTCCAGAGCTAGCCAGTCTTCAATAACCTCATTTCTCGGTACCTACATTGCTTTGCCTGACAAGCCCCGTGAGATCTGCTGACATAAACACCCGCGCCGTTACATGCCGCGTGGCCCATTCTGCCAACCCTGTACCGTCTCTTGCCGGCGTGGGCATGAAACTCGTCCGGCTGACGTTTCCTTTCTTTCTTTCTCTCTCTCTCTCTCTAAGACAGTGACCGATCAGTCGGACCCGTATACCTGCTTCGCCTATGCACAGCGCCTATGCGCAGTAGATGATTCCACGCCCATCCCGACACCCAATTTCTCCCTTCCTATTCATCGATATAACGGAGACCACTTTCGGATTCGTAAAGTCCTTGGCCGGCTCTGGAACGCACTAAAATAGCAAAAAAGTCAGCATACGAGGGGGGAAAAGAAAAGACGAAAAAGAAAGAAAAGAAGAGAAAAAGCCATAAATCACAAGCAAGGAGACGGGAACAGAGTCGTACGCAGAAGGTGTTTTGGTGCATATCTCTTTCGCAACCATCGTTGCCTTCGGTCCCCCCGTCGCAATAGAACTTCTTGTTGATGAGGGCTCGCGGCACATTGGCCGCCAGGGCAGGGGCCACCAGGGCAATTGATACAAGAGAGCGGAAGAGCATGGTGAGAGATGGGGACTGTTTTGCATCTGTATTTTCCAACATGCTGATACTGGAACCGTCTCCTTATACATGATTCTCCTTTGCGCGACAACGACGTGAAACAAGGGGCTCCACGACGCACGGCTGCCCCAGCCTCCAGGATGCGCCTTGTTCGCCGGTGCCAATCCTTCGATATGCCCCAAGCCCACTACTAGGTCGCCGACGGCCTCGCCGCGACGCCGGCGATTCTACTCAGCGTTACAGGAAAAGCCATCATGGATCCCGCCGCGCGCTTCTGCTCAGGGCCTCGGGCCTCGGGCCTCGGGCCGCGGGACCCAAGACGCCGCGTCTGTTCGTGCCTCGCTATGCGCAGTAGTACTGCCCGTGGTCCCCGCACGTCACCTGCCCGTGCTTGTCCGACGAGATGACGGTGACGAATTTCTTGTTGGAAAAGTACTTGGACTGCGTCCTGGAGCACTGCTGCGCGTCAGCACAAGAGGGCACGGGGCGGGCGGGAGAAGACGTGAAGGAGAAGAAAAGAAAAAAGAGCAAATGACGCCGCCTACGCAATAGGTCAACTGGCCGTTGGCCTCGCACCCGCCGTTGCCTTTGATGCTGCCGCCGCACCAGCGGTACTCGTTGATGCGGGCCCGAGGGACGTGGGCCTGGACGGAGGTGCCTAGGGCGAGGGCCACGAGGAGCGTGCGGGAGATCATTTTGGGGTGTGGCGTGTGATGGATTGATGTGATGGATTGATGTGATGGAGTTGATGTGATGGAGTTGATGTGATGGACTGTTGTGCTGGACTGTTGTGCTGGATTGTTGTGTCGAAACGATTCAAGCAAAGCCTCTTTATACACCATCGTCGCCGCGAGAAAAGGGCTCGTCACGACCCGGATGGACGCAGAACGTGGTGGGATGGCCGTTCGGCCGTTCTGCCGTGTGATGGCGGCGTGGAGCTCGGCGGGACTTGGTCTCGCGGGAGGCTGCCGTCGCAAAGGGGGGAGAGGAGCGGGAGCATGCCGTGTTTTGTGTATTGAGGTGCTCCTTATGGGGGGTTGGGAGTGGCTCGTTGGTTTTATTCTGGCGTGTATTTTATGTATTTTGTGTATTTTGTGTCTATTTCATGTATATATATTATTATATATACATGTATAAATGTATATATTACATTATACATATTTGATCTGTATTTCAGGTCTGTATTCATGTATACATCCATCATCATCCTTGAACTCGGACACACGCCCCTCGGCACGTCATTCAGATCAGTAGTCACCGACACGGGCACCACAACACACGTCGACAAAAGGACGTCAACCGCACACAAATCCCTAGCACACACTGCTCGGCGTCCTCTTCCCCATCACCCATCTCTTTCCGTCCTGGCCGCGTATGCACACGTCTCGTGCGAGCCACGCACCACGGAACTCGACAAGAGCCCGGACAGCCCCCCGAGCACGGCCGGCCATTTCTTTGGAAAGCCGATCCAACCCCGGACCTGGGTTTCGCAGGATTCACGCGTGCGTTTGTACGGCTGGGGAAAAGACAGAACCCCTTGCCGTGCGTGGCTTAGCAGTCGGGCTATTCGTTGGGCTATTCGTCGGGCTGTGGCGGAGACATGCGATGCGGAGCGTCAGAGGGCTTCGGACGTGCTTGGGGAGGTTTCTTTTGCGTTTCTGGGGTGAAACGAGAGGCTGGCGTGGGGGCTTCCCGCTTTGCCTCTTGAATGAGGCTACGTGGAACGCATCATGGTGAGGATGACGGTGCGTCTGCATGGAGCACGCGGGCTGACTCGCCATGATGAGAGCAAAGAGGTTTCGTGGGTATGATGTTGCAGTGAAACGAGGTCTTGCCAATAAAGAAGAAGTCTTGCAGTATAAAAAAGTCTTGCCAGTAAAAAGGTCTCGCCAGTAAAAGTCTTGCCAGGAAAGAAGCCTTGCGGCAAAAGAGCCTTGCAAGCAAGCCAAGCAGAAAAGCCTCAACCACGGCATCCAGACGCCTCGTGCCGTCCCAGACGTACAAAGCCAGCTCCCAAACGTTGCATATGCCGTCGAGCCCGTCTGGTCATGCCATGTTATTTGTTATTGGGGACGTTGAAGAAGGGCAGGAAGAAGAAGAGAAGAGAAGCGAAGAAGAAGAGAAGAGAAGAGAAGAAGAGAAGAAAAAGTAAAAAGAAAGCGAAGAAAAAGTAAAGAAGAAGAGAAAAAAGAAGAAGAGAAAAAAAAAAGAGAAAAAAAAAAAGAGAAAAAAGAAAAAGAGAAAAAAAAAGAAGAGAAAAAAGAAGAAGAGAAAGAAGAAGAAGAGAAAGAAGAAGAAGAGAAAGAAGAAGAGAAAGAAGAAGAAGAAGAAAAAGTAAAGAAGAAGAAGAAGAGAAAGAAGAAGAAGAGAAAGAAAAAGAAGAAAAAGAAGAAAAAGAAGAAGAAGAATAAAAAAAGGTAAAAAAGTTAAAAAACCCTAAGAACCCCCCTTCTTCCTCGGCACCTTCTCATACGCATTCGGACTCGGCGCCCTGTCCCTCTTCATCTTCATGTTCTTCCCGCCCTTCTTGTCCCCCAACGGCACGGTCCGGCGCCCGTGCCCGCAGGCCGGCGCCTTTTTGGGATCCTCGTCGTCGGTCGACAGGTCCGAGTCGGACGAGGACTCGTCGCTGGACTCGTCGGCGCGTCGGGGCTTGTGGTATATGCAGCAGACTGGGGGGTGTTAGCTTGGATGAGGGATGGGACGGGGGGGATGAAGGGGAAAGAAAGGGAGAAAAGTGAGTTGAAAAATAAAAAGTAAAAGAAAAAAATAAAAAAATAAAAAATAAAAAAAAGGGAGAAAAATAATAATAATAATAAAAGAGAAAAAAATAAAAAAGTAAAAAAAATAATAATAATAATAATAATAAAGAAAAAAAAAGTAAAAAAAAAAGTAAAGAAAAGGAAAAAGTAAAGAAAAAGAAAAACCCACCCTTGGAACTCTTCCTCCCCAGTCCCTCATTGTCCACGACATCCTCCGCCCACTGCACCGACCTCCCCGCCGCATGTTGCCCCCGCAGACGCAAGACCCGCGGCGCGCTCTGCGTCCGGCTCTGCGTCGTCTGCGTCGTCGTCCGCGTCGAGGGACCGGCGGGGGCGCTTGATCGGGCGTCGGACATGGTGTGGTTTTGGGGATGGGGGGTTTTTTCTGGATGGGAGATGTTTGGGCGCACTGGGGGAGGCTGCGAGATGTGGACGGGAGATGTGGACGGGAGATGTTTGGGCGCACTCCGGGAGATGCGAGATGTGGACGCGAGATGACTGAGATGTTGGGCGACGCAATTCAGAGACGCAATTCAGAGACGCAATGTTTGGCGGCAACGAGCATCCCGCTCCAACAGCCTTTCCAAGGGGCCCGTGGTGGTTATGTACTGTGGGGAGGCGGCACGTGCACCCCGCAGGCACGCTGCGGAATTCGACGCAACGTCATGGCGAGTCCACAGACGGCTATCGAAATGAGGAGGGGCCGTCGTGATGCATGCCTGGGACGCTGGCGAGAAATGAAAAAAAAAAAAAAAAAAAACAAATACAAAAAAAACAAATACAAAAATGTGTGTCTCTACAGAATCACAACAATAATAATACATACGTACATGACCAGAATCAAAATAAACAAAGCGGCCTACCCCTACCCACGCCGTCCGTTGTCCCGTTTCTTTGCCTACCCCCGTTTCTTCGCCTGCTTGGCCCTCTTCTTGGCGCCCTTCATGCTCTTCCTCCGCCGCTTTATCTTGTGCTCCTTCTGCACGAGCGGCTTGTTGATCACCCATCCCTGTATCGGTCTCCGCGAGCCCACAGACCGGCCCTCGGGCGAAAAGACATCCACCTCCGGCCACTCCGGCTCCGGCACCTCTACCACGGCCTTGGGCACGTGGGCCGTGGCCTCTCCGCCTGCGCCTTTCCGCTTCTGCATCATATCCGTAAAGGGGTCCTCGGCAGCCGAGGCGGCATCAGCACCGGCACCGGCACCGGCACCGCCATCAACATCCGTCGTCGCCGTCGTCTCCAGTGCGAGCGCCCTGTCCTTGTCCTCCTGCATCCGGCACCACTTCTCATAGTCCTTGCGCCTCACCTGCGCCACCACTTCGACGTAGCCCACGCCCTCAATGAGAATGTCCACCGACACGACGCGAAAGGGCAGCTTGTCGACCGGCAGACCCACGGCGTTCTTGGCCGTCAGCGGACCGGCCCGCGACTTGGTCACGTCGTGCGAGAGCTTAAACGTCCCCGCGTGCTTCATCTTGTCGCCCACGCCCGGCAGCAAGATGCTCGCCACGCCCACCGAATGCCGGGTCTGGTCTTGAAACGCAATCGCCTTGGGCGTCATGGTGAGATGCTCCTCGAGAGGAGTAAAGTTGTACATGAGGAAGATGACGTCTGGCGTCCGCGGCGTGATTCGGATCAACCCGCCGCCGAGGATGATGGACCTGCCGGGCTTGACCGTGAGCTGCTCGGGGACGATGCGCGTCTTCATGATCAGCGACTGCCGGTGCTCTTTAACGACAAACTGGTCCAGGTTGCTGCGCGCCAGCCCCGGGAGATCAATGAGCTCTCCCTTGCCGTTGCCAAAGGGGACGCGGATCGGCGACGTCGTGGTGCCGGGCAGCGACGAAACGAGCGGCATCTCGGGGAAGTCGGTGGCGGGCTGCGCCGGGGGGAGCAGCTCGCCCACATCTAGATCCTGCCACGCTCCTCCGCGACCACCCGTCGCGCCCGTCCTCCCCGTCGAGCGAGCGTAGGTCGACGACCCGGCATTCCGATCCCGATCCCGGCCCCGTTCCTGGGCCAGATCCCAGCCCCAATCCCGGGCCCGATCCCGGGCCCGATCCATCGTCTTAGCCCACTCGCTCATCCGTCCCTTGGGGTAGATGGCCTCAAAAAGCTGACTCTTGCCCACATTCACCTTGCCGACCAACCATCCCGCGCCTCCTCGGTTCCAGACATCTTCCTTGACGACTCTGGTCCACCATCCGCGACGCGCACTCACACAATTCACGTTGCCCAGCCGCACCCGCTCACCGACTCGTCCCAGGGCATCGCGCAGCACATCGCGCAGGTACGGCATTTTGCCATCCACAATTTCTTTCGTAGGTCCCAGCAGGTCGCTCCTTGTAATGACAAAACTCATCTCGATCTTGCGATCATGCTGGAATTTCGCGGCCCGGGAGCGGCGGTTCTTCGATCGCAGGGCAATGTCGCCCAACAAGACATTGAGTCGGGGAATCAAGGACATGGGAAAGTCGGCGGCGTCTATGACGTGATATATGTGGTTGTACTTGAACGGCGACTCCTCAATCGTCTCGCGTAGCGACTCCACCGTCGGATGATACATGGTCAGTCCGGCAGTGCTGTGGTGCATCAGGTCGTGGCATCGATCACAAACGGGCGGCTTCTCCGTAACGAGCTCTGTTCAACGGGTGATTTTCCCCCTGCGTTAGTTTTGATTGCCATTGAAGTGAATTGGTCTTGGGAAGGTGATATTGCAGCCCTCCCCCTCCCCCGGAGACGCCTCTTGTTCTCTCTCGATCATTTCATTCTGAAGATCCCACATACTCGTCATGGCCCGACTCTCGTCATTCCCCAGCAATGACTCGGCACTGAGACCGAGGTCCTGCAGCGTGTCCTGCGCCAACGACTTGAGGACATTGCCCACGACTTGATCCTCAAAGTCGACACTTCTCCCTCGCGAGACGCTGCTCTTCCTGAGGGGTTGCAGCCACAGACGCACCCTCTTGCTCTGCAGGTCAAAGTGTCCAAGTTGTTGCGCGTCCGTCGTCTGCGCAAACGCTCCGCACCCACTGCACGTAACCGGGAGCGCTCGGCCCGGCTCTGGAACCTTGTCTGCGTCGGGGAGCTCACTCGGGACCGAAGACGCCACGTCCGCCGGGCGCGCGAGGTGGAGGCGTCGTCGTCGTGGTGTCGTGGAATTCGCAATGCCGGCATCCAACCGGCGGCCCAGTCCAACCCCGGGACACAGGAACACGGGGACACCGGCTGCAGGAACGACCTCTCCTATCCGCAGCGCTCCGCTGAGCCATCGTGCCAAAGGCACCCGATGCATCCTGTCTTGTCGGCGTCGGAGTGTGAGCAGACGGCTTTGGAGCTCCTTTGAGAAGAAAGAGTGAGAAGGGGAAAAAAAAATAGAGAGACGGAGTGGCCCGAGCTTCCTGCTTTCCCAGGAAGGCAAGGTCAAAAAAAAAAAAAAAAAAAAAAAAAAAAAAAAAAAAAAAAGGCACGCCTGGGTCCGCGCTGGCGTCATGGGATCCACCCACCACAAGCTTCTCCCATCCCAACCTCGAACGGGGAAAAAAAGCACGGATGAAAGCCGGTCCGCAAAGTGGCATTTGATTTTCAGAAAAAACCACCTTGGCCGGCGAGCAGCCGCAGCACTCAGCGACAAAGGCGCATCACGGCCGAACCCCCCCCCCCCTCCTTTCACAATGCGGTCATTAGGAGAGAGATTTAGTCTCCTCAGAAAGGCGAGTTTTTCCTTGCCCTCGTGACCGCACTTTCCATTCATTCAAGCTAACGGGTTCCGACGGCAGAGGGTAACTCATCCCCCCCCTCCCAAACTGCCTCGACGACGATAATGCAAGCAAGAGGTGAAGATGGAAACAAAAACAACTCACGCATGTCTGCCGCAGTTGATCAACCTCCGCTGCGGGTCAGGCGCGGCTGTCCTGCCCCCCAATGTGACGAGGATACATATGGAATTCGCTCACAGGATGAAAGACGGACACATGGGCGCGAGGTGAGGATCCATGCCTGTACTTGATGCTTGGCACGTTGGAAATGGCACGGGCGCAAAAGAGAGGAGAAGAAAGAAGAATAGCCGCCTCGCCAGCGAACAAGACTGCCAGCAAACACGGCCATGTCCCCGCGACACGACTTGTCCTCGCAACACTCACCCCAGAACTCGTCTGACGCAAAGCCCACAGGAAATTCTGGCAGCAACACCTCCCCGTTCTGAAATACCACAACCCCGCCATCCCCATGATCATCAACCGCCACGACCAGAACGATAAGCACCCCCTCCTGACCATCTACTTCCGCACCAAGCCCGTCGACGACACCACCACCACGACCACCATCCAGCCAGCCACCTCGCACACCAACCTCTCCCCCGCGCAGCCGCCCGCGCCGCACGAAAGGACAGTCGCCATAGACATGAAGAGCAAGCACTCGACGAACATCCTAGCGGAATTCCTGGCGGCGACGAGCGCCGTGGCCGTCCAGCCGAGCAAGGAGGACATTCTCGAGATGCAGCACTTCGAGGCGTTGAACAGGCAGTCCAATCTGGACCGCGAGCGGGTGCGCCAGCTGATGGCCGAGAAGAAGAAGGAGGAGGACATGCTGAAGAGGGCGCGGGCGGCGGGTGGCATGGCCGAGGAGGAGGAGGAGTAGCGCGGGAGGGGACTGTACTTTTACTTGCCAGTATTGCACCGATGTTGACGCATCTCTGCTGTGTATTGTTATTGCTGCGAATGGCTTTACGCGTTGGCGTGACTGCAAACAGACTTGAAATACATTCTACCACGGTCTACGCATTGACGCCCTCAACCAAGAATGAGTTCCTCCTACTGACACATCTCGGAAGCAGGAGAAACCCCAAATCCATAATTCATGAAAGGATTTTTTTTTTAAAAAAAAGAGAGAAAAAGAACCCCACATCCAACTGCCTATTACACCCATCCCCTATTTTTACGCTTATCAACAACTATTTTTTTTTTTAAAAAAAAAAAGAGAAAAAGAAAACTATATACCTAGCTCTCTACTATACTCGTTCCCTATTTCTTATTAATAACCTTTGTTTAAACGAAACCCACCCAACTCCCTATTACCCCCTATCCCTCCGCTCATCAACAACAGTCCTTCCCAAACATCATCTGGTGCCAAAAACGCAAGCCATGTGCAGTGCAGGTCCGGTATTCCCACGGGACGTGAGCACCAAAGATACTGTCGGCCCGTTTATTTATCATGACGTTGTTGGGGAGCGCTTGTTGCATGGAATATATCATGGCAAAAGGACTCCCAGTTTGGTGGCGTGAGAAACCCATGTAGACTTATTTAGGGTTATACCGTACGTATATAAATTATAAGAGTTCTACTGTATACAGAAATTGAAGAGCTATATTATCTAAAAACTGTTAAAGAGTTGTGTTATCCGTAATAAACTTATTTAGTGTTATACTGTATATATAAATTATACACGACTTCTACTATAAATCATTCAGGCTACAATATCCCTATTACCTTTACAGTACATAACTAGGTTGAACGTTCCCATCGTTATCCATAATAACGCTCCAGAAATGCAAGAGTACTTGATTAAATGTACTCAATTATCAAGACAAAAGGCCACTACAAGACACAAGGCGGTAGTGGCGAGCCCATGCAAAATCATTCAGGGCTGTTATATGTATACAAATCATTCGGGCTGTTGTATGTATGCAAATCATTCGGGCTGTTGTATGTATGCAAATCATTCGGGCTGTTGTATGTATGTAAATCATTCGGGCTGTTGTATATATACAAATCATTCGGGCTGTTGTATGTATGCAAATCATTCGGGGCGGTTGTATATATACAAATCATTCGGGGCTGTTGTATGTACACAAATCATTCGGGGCTGTTATATATATATAAATCATCCAGGGCTGTCCTGCATCAACACCATCATCGTCTGCGTGACCCTCAACACCCCATTCATACGATAAAACACATCTGCACTCGCCTATGCAAAGCCACCCAAACCAATCATTTCAGCCCAAACCCCTCGCTCTCAAAAACGGCCCTCCACAGCATCTCCTCCAGTCGCTGCTTGGTCCCGTACTCCCACAGGGATATCATGTTGAAGCATGTTCGGGCGATCGGGTACCGGCCACTGTCCGCCCCGAGGCAAGACACCTTGATGGGCAGCATGGCGGCCCCCGTGGCCGGGATCCTGTCGCTCCCCGTTATGAAGGACAGCAGCTTGCGTTGGTCCCTGGGCGCCGCCTCCTGGAACGTCTCCCAGAACCAGACGACGACGTCGGCCTTGTCGTCCGGCTGCGCGTGTCCCCAGTTGTCGTACTCCGCCACGGCCCGCAAAGCCGCAATGTCGAGAGCCTCGTCTGAGCCCCTGATCAAGAGTTCAATCTCTTCGGGCCTGAAGAGCGAGAACGCGTTCCCCCCGCAGACGGTATAGAACCCTCTCTTGAACGGTTCAAACTGGCGCGTCACGGCCGTGTCGAGCAGATATCGGATGTAGAGCTCGACGTATTCGCGTCGATTGCTGTTGGTCACCGGTTTTCGTTCGCCTCCCGGGCACAAGGGCACCTGGACCGTCGTCCCGAACTTGTCCGTGTCAATGACGAAATCCAGGCAGAATGTGCTCTCGACATCCCCTTCGAATTCCAGGAGCTGCCGCAGCCCCTGCGCCACGCGTGGTCGGTATTCTGCCAGGTCTTCCAGCGTGTATTGCATCCAAGGCCGCGGTCGCGACGACATTCCCAGCCCGTGTGCTGGCGCAGCCGCCAACAGCTTGCGAAACGCAAAAGGCGGAAGCGCCACGTCCAGAATCGTCGAGTTGTATATGGCCAGACCCATGACAACACCGACCAGGAAGAACTGGTCCGACGTCTCAAAGGTGCTCGGGTTGAAATAGCAGTATTGCGAATCTTCATCGTACAAGAATAACCCTAGCATCCATGTCAGGATTTGCTGGCCACACAAGCTTTTGTGAAACAAGAACAAGGGCGACGAGGAAGAGAAAAAAAAGGTAAAAAAAAAAGGAAGGGGGGGAGGGGGGGGGGGGGAGGAAGGGCCTACCATGATCGGGATTAAAGACTTCTCGGACGAGAAGCAAAAACCATTCTTTGCGCAGCCCGCCCGCGTCGATTCCCTCCTCGCCCTTGAATGTGATGCGCAGGGCCTTTTTGATGTCTTCGGTCCCGCTGCCAATGACCTCGCTCACGGCCGCGAGGCTGTCTTCCACGAGACAGTCCCTGCGGACATTCAGGGACAGGTACTGCTGTATGTTTCGATTGGTCATGATGCTGTTGAGGAACGCGTCCCTCGCCTTCATCTGCATCTGGCGTCGGGCGTCATGTTCCAGTATATGCGTCTTGGCCCATATACTCATCAGGAAGGGGTACTGGCAAAAGGAAAACTTGGTCCGCTTCGACTCCCAGGACTCAAAGTCACTCACAAGATCGGCGTAATCAATCATGGAGTTGTAAAAGTCACTGGTCGGCAGAAGCTGACCCTCCGAGGGCCCATATTGACGCGTCGATCCCACGGCAACATTGTCCCCCAGCCGAGCTGCCGACCCATGACTCGGTCCGTATGAATTGTTGGCCGCGAACAGGAGGGCGAGCACGCGAGAAGCAGCCTTTACCTGCCAGTCCTCCGTGTAGGCAATCTTTTGTTCGGGTTCCCTCTTCTTGGGAGCGCCTCCTGTTCTGATTTCATCGTGTAGATAGAAGCCGGCGCCGGCGGCGCGGCCGGTGCGCAGTTCGGGTATCAGGCCCGCGGTGATGTCGACCTCGGCGTGGTGTTTCTTGTCGATTTGTCTGAGCAGCCGATAACTCAAGAAGCCGGACACTAGATCTTTTATTCGAGTGAATCGCTGGCTTCCAAACCTGGCCGACCAGGCAATGAACTGATTATGACACTCGGCCGGTGTGTTGGACAGCAGGCCTATGATTCGTTTCACAATGCCTGAGTGCTGGCCAGACAAGAGCCCGGAGCTCGGCAACGTGTTACGTTTCAACGCACCTGGCGATGCCAGGCGTGCTGAAGGGGGAGCGGCGGCGGCGGCGGTGTCCGATTGGAGCATGCCTCTGAAAGGCGTGGCGGTGGGATGCAACATGGGGTTCTCGGCCATTATCAAGAGAAAGCGAATGTCGGTGTGAGAGGTGAGTGGGCGCCCCGGCCTCTTCAGCAACGACTCGATGGCCTTCAACAGCACTCGCTGAGCATGTGACTGCCCCTGCAGCAGCTCGTGCTCCAGAAGCTCAAGTTCCTCCTGCGATGCAGGCTCCAGATTCGAGTTTTTGGCAACGTCCTCATATACGCTGAACCAGCACTTGGCGGGGTTCACGGCCACGTCATACCAGCTTTCCAGCTCATCCCAATCAATGTTTGGACTCCTCGTCGGGCTTGTTTTCCTTTGAGGGCTTTGGGCTCGATTCGTGGAGGCTGACGACGGTGACAAGGTTGGCTTCTTTGACAGGAGCTGTGACCGGCCCCCCGTCCACCACAAGCCATTCTCGGCAACGTCGCCCAAGAGCAGCATTTTGGCATCAATCTCGTCAATCAAACTGTTGTCTGTTGCCGCTTCATCTTTTGGATTGCTTGCGCCTGTTCGAGAACATGATCCTTCCCTCGAGGGCACAGGCCTGCGCCGAAATTTCTCTGTGCCGACGCCCCCGCCGGCGCTGCTACCGCTCACGCCGTGGGCCGGTTGACGTGACAGAAAGGAAGAGTTGATGGTTTCGAGGGAGCCAAAGGCCTTGGTAACGTGCTCCTCCAGCTGCTTGAAAATTCGTTTCGGTTCATACTTTGGGTCGGGCGGCGATGCGCCTCGCCAAGGCGCAGCCATGTGCGCGTCCAGGGACGGCACCGGCGGGGGTGGTCTCTCGGGGTACGAAGACGAGAATGATCTTGTCGCGGCGTTCGGCCGGGAGGGGTTAGGCCTGAGCGTGGGCTGATGCTCAAAGACATATTTGGAGGTATAGTCCCCAATTTCCGTTCCGCCGAGACTGGGCTCGTGGAGCCGGAGCCCATCGAAACTGGCCTCGCAGGCCTGAGGCCGCGGGTGGCGATGGCCAGTCTTATTGTCTGGCGCCGCGATTCCAGAACCGATGACGGCCGCTGGCTTTTCAGGAACCAACTTGTTGGATATGTACGAACGGATACACTGCCTCGCAACGGCTCGAAAGTGCTGTGTAGAGAGAGCCTGACCTGAGACCCAGAAGCGGGAGAGCGAGTGGGAAGAAAACAAGCCGTTAAAATAATGATAAAAAATAATGATAGTGATAGTGATAGTGATAACAATAAAAACACCCACACACGCAGAAAAGAACATCACCTCCGGTTCGGATTGGAAAAAAGGAAGCACGTACAAGTCAATCCATCGGACGAGGCCTGCGAGGCACCAGCTCTGCGCCTCTCGCGCAGCGCCAATCTGCCCGAATCGCCGGCGGGGACGGCCAGGTCATTGATGGTGGCACATATGGTGCATTTGAAGACCTTGAGCTCCCTGGGCCATCGCATCAACGACCCGCAGGCCATGCAGTTGCCCGTGGCAAAGTCCTTGCTGCCCGTGGGATGCCGCTTGTGCTTGGAATCCGCGAGGCTCGGTCCAGCCATGGTGCCGGCATCAGGATGGCCGCCCTTGGATCCATTCGCGTCCGGCCGGCTCGGTGCCGCCTTTTTGTGAAAGGGGCCGTGTAGGAAGGAGGGAAACGGGTTGCTGATGGAGCGCGCGTGTCGCGAAAGAGGTCTGGCGGATTTGCTCCTGCTTCTGGGCTGAGAATCGGATTCGGAGGAACTTGGATCCTCGGCAGGCCGACTGTTGGATAGGTCAAAGGAGCCCGGCAGGGTCGTGGGCGTGTCGAGAGCGTCGGTGTGTATCCGTGTAACGAGGTCGCCGCGGGATGGTCGAGGGCGGCTGTGGGAAGAGGAAGAGGCCATGGTCCCCGTCGACGTCTGTCGCGTGTTGGAGCTGGAGTGGGAGTTGGTCTTGGACTTGGTCCCTGTTGTCTCTGGTGTCTCTCGTGGCTCTGGTGACTCTCGCGTCTCTCCGGTAAAAGGCAGTCGCAGCTTCGTCGAGCCCGGCGCAAAGATCGCGGCAAGAGGCGAGGGTCGAGGGCAAGTGCGACGACTATCTGATGGGGCTGACCAAGGGCGGCTGTTGCATCTTGTTGTCGATCGGGCACGCACGCAGGACCGAGAGGCGCCAACGAGCCGAAGCGTCGGGAGGAGGAGGAGGTGGGTTTTGTTTTTGTTTTTGTTTTTGTTTTTGTTTTTGTTTTTGTTTTTGTTTTTGTTTTTGTTTTTGTTTTTTGTTTTAATTGTTTGGTTTAATTGTTCGGTTTAATGGTTTTTGTTTTTTTAATTGTTTTTTGTTTTTATTAGTGTTTTTCCCCTTTCCCTCTGTTTGCTTTTTCTCTCCCAATATTGCCTTGTTTGTCGGGTCGGACGGGCGAGCCTCGTGTGTGAAAGAGAACTCGGGGCAACAAGGGTGGACAGGCCATCTACATATCTATCACAAAAGGCAAATCGTGTGAGCAGGCAGCAGCAAGCACAAGCACGGGGCATGCGCAAAGTAGTCCGACGGTCCGAATCCCCGGCGAGTTCTTGGTCCTTGTTCTTCCTCGTCCTTGTCCTCTTCCTCTTCCTCTTCCTCCTCTTCTGCCCCTCGGGTGGCTGCGTAGAAATGGCCGCCATGGCATAGAATCGACAGGACAAAAGGGGATGGATGCGGCGGAAAGCTTGCATGCTCGTCATGGCCCCATGCAAGCAGACTTGGCCACGCCGCGTGGACAATGACAAGGTTGAAGAAACGTCTGGCCGGAACGCGACCACCGACGGACGCCGTCTCGCAGACGGGACTGACTGGAGGGAGAGAGGCTCATGGGTTGTCGGCAGCGGGCGCAGGCAGAGCGCCCCACCGCCCCAGAAGGGGGGAAGTCGCCAAGCCCGGCCAACTGCGCAGCCTCCAGGCCCCCTCCAGGCCCCTCCAGGCCCCTCCAGGCCGGGTCCCTCCCAGCCAGGTCCCGCCTGGCAGGTCCCGTCTGGTCTGGTCTGGTCTGGTCTGGTCTGGTCTGGTCTGGTCCGCACCACCACCGACCAGCACACCCAGCTCCTGGGCCCGGCCCGGCCTCGCCTCGCCTCGCCTCGCCTCCAGCCACCATCACATTTTGTGCCTGGCCCGGTAGGATTGGTCAACAGGCCTCGGCGATGCAGCCGGGTGCATGCCCCAAGCAGAAACGGCCACCACTGCCACCACTCCCACCACTCCCACCACTGCCTGGACAGCTGGAGCCGCCCGCCCCCGTTGCCAAAGCCCACCATCAGTGATCGACTCATGACTGCTTGCGCCCGTCGCCCAGCCACGGCAGCCACGGCAAACAGGGGAATGGCTGTCCAGCACCCCAGCGCCATCACGCTGGCACCCCCTCCCCACTTCTGACTTTCTGACTGGCCGCTGATGCACCGGCCAGGTTTGCTCGTAACTCGTTCGTAATTTTCTCGTCACTGGACCAATCATGGTTCCCATTTGCGTCCTCGACATCCGCAGTGTCCGCCGTCTTCGCAGTGTCCGCACCCGGTAGCGGAGAGACCATGGGCTTCTACTCTTCCGTTTCTTCACATGACCCAAGTACCTACTCAGGTGAGTGCCTACCTACCTAGATATGTGAGTAGGTAGATATGGTATTGACCGGCAAGCACCAGTCTAGCGTCTTGGTCTAGTCTGTCAAAACTACATACAAGACATCTAAGTATGTAGGTTAAGCATGCAGGTAGCGTAGGTCGTCTAGCATACATATGCACAAGAGCAACATGCGTGCCAGAGTCTGGTGTCCGGGAATTCCACTCCACCTCTCCATGTATTGATTTTTTTTTGTTTTATTGTTGTTTTCCTCACCCCAAATACACGAGACCATCTTAGTCGAAAACAATGGCCGCCTTGATGGCGCTCTTGTCCTTGATGCTTTGCAAGGCCTCGCCAAACTCTTCCAACTTGAACGTCTTGTTGACAATGCCCTGTGTCTTGACCTTTCCAGAGTCGAGGTAGTCGATTGTGGCGGCTGCAGGCATTCGTAACGTGCATTAGTGGCTGGTAGACTTCAAGCTTTTAAAAAGATAGAGGAAAAAAAGACAAGAAACAAGAGAAAATACACGGGACGGCGAAACACTTACGGAACATGTACGTCTCGGAAAAGGAGCCAATGATGGTGATTTCGTCACCAAAGATCTTGGCTGGCGGCCACGACACTTTGGCCGCGCTGGCATAGACACTGCTGCCAATTAGTTCGTGCCTTTTACCCCGCGAGAGGGAGAAAAAAAAAGAAGCGCAACTAAGAAAAAAAAGGCTCGTCACATACCCGTAGACGACAAGGGTACCACCACGTCGGACGTAGTTGATGGCATCCTCAAGGATCTTGACGGAACCAGTAGCCTCAACAACTGTTCCATCATCAGCACGAAAATGCCCAGCCGAGAGCGAGTTTACTTTCCCAGGTCTGGAAAACGTACCAATGTCAAAGCCGTAGGGGTTGTCCTTCTTGAGTTGCTCAAACTGGGCCTCGGGGTTCTCTCGGGACAGCTCAATGTAAGTATCAGCGGCATCGAGGTTCCTGGCGAGATCCATCTTCAGACCCTTGGGAGCTGCAATGGTCACCTGGCAGCCTCCGTTTTGGCGCAAAAGCTGGGCAAGCATCTGAGGGGGAGCCGTATGAGCAAAAAAATATCACAAATCGACAAGTCCATAAAAAGAACGACAGAAGTATAGAGGCAAAGGCGACGGGCTTACCAGGCCGGTGGGACCAGCACCAAACATGAGAACATGTGAGCCGAGCTTGGGTCGAATCTTGTCCAGACCATGACAGGCACAGGACGCAGGTTCGAGAAGAGTTGCGTCGACCCAGCTCAAGTTCTTGAACTTGAAGACCTTGGCGGCAGGGTAGGCACAATATTCGGCAAAGCCGCCGTTCATGGTGACACCGTGCGCTTCGAACTGGTTTTCTACACCGTCAGCCCAAGAAAAGTTCGAGGTATCCTGGAGACAGCCCAGACCCTAGATACCATGGCAAGCATTGCCGGAAAATACGTACCTTCTCGCACAGCAACAGCTCACCGCGACGGCAGTAGAAGCACTCATTGCAAAGCTCACTGTTGTCGGCGGCAACCTTGTCGCCGACTTTGAACTGCGTGACGTTCTGCCCAGCATGTTAGTCTTGTCATTCACATACGCGAGAGAATGGAGTGCAGCGTTGAGTCGGCTGGGTAGGTAGAATTACCTTTCCGACGGCGGCAACCACACCGACCGTTTCGTGACCAGGAATCAGGGGAAATTTGGCGATGAATTCACCCTCGTGAATGTGCTGTTCGAACAACAAAGGAAGAAAAAAGAACGAGAAAGGAAAGAAAGAAAAAAGGTGTCAGACTAATTCTTCGCTCGGGGATCGCTCATTCCAGCATATCTCGTACCAAGTCTATGGTTTTCGAAAAAAAAAGGGTCAGTCAGCTATTCCAAAGATTTTGTCATCGGGTTGGCCGCTGTCCGTACCAGTTCCACAAACACCACAGGCCTTGACCTGGACCAGGACGTCATTGTCGCGCAGCTCGGGAAGCGGGACCTTGACAATGGACCAATCCTCGGGCTTCTCATATCTGCAGTGGACAAGTACAAGTCAGATGAGAAACAAAGGTCCGTAGACGGCCGGAGCTTTTGGTGACGTCTAGCGTTGCAGCGGCAAGGGGCGCATGCCCGTCGAGGTGCACCTTGATGGGCTGCACGAGACAGACGAACGAGACGAGGAGAGGCCACGCGACCCACGGCCTGGGCATGTATAAAGAGGAGGGGTAGGTAGGAAGCGTGGTCGGACGCACCTGAGAGCCTTCATCTCCTTGGGCAGACTGGCCATTTTCGAGTGCTTGTCTAGGTACTTTTAGTCTCGTTAATTTTTCGTCTTCGGTCTGCCGTGCAGTCGTGGTCCGAACTTCCAACCCAAAGCGATGCTTCAAAGGAGGAGCAAAAATGAGGGACTGGGGGATGCCAGAAGGGGGACGGACTGCTCGAATGCTCGGTTAACAATGCATGTCTGCCTTCAAGGTCTGTGCCAGTAAGTGATTACTTACCTTAAGTACGAATGTATATGCACTTCCTACGTTGCGCACTAACAATAAAGCTTTGCAGATGATGGGTGGAGGCGAGAGGGAAGGTTGAGGCAGAGTTTGCACGCGAACGGAAGGGAGTTGCTCTCGAGAGTCTCTAGTGACCAGGAACCAGTCTCCTTCCTCGCGCTTCTCCAATGACGCAGCGAGGGCCCGTGTTTATATCTCCAGCTTCCATACCTCCTGTCGTTATCCACTCCTCAGCCCAGCCCAGCCGATACCGTCGGCTCCCAGACCTCCTCGACCTCCTCGAACCCCCCTCGACCCCCCTCGATCCCCGAACGTGCCTACCTAGGTACATACATACATTGTACAGCCTACCGGGGCTGGCGATGCTGCTGCTGCTGCAACCTAATCCCTCATCCCTCATCCCACGGGCGCTACCACGCACGCCGCCAGCTTTTATGACTTCATCCTCTCGCCTCCTCCCGGCGTGATTTGCCAGCCCCCGGTTCTTGTCACGGCGAGACTGCGGAGAACCCCGCTGAGGGACTTTTCTGACCAACATTGGCCGGCCGCGCCAAGCGGGCTGCTCTCGTGGGCCCTCCCTTCTTTTCCCTTCCACCCCACTTTCCAACGGGACTGGTTGCGGCGGAAAGGGAGAGAGGGTTCCAAGAGAGAGACAGAGGGGGCGAGAAGGACGAAATTATCGAGTCTCACGATGCTCACGTACATACGACCAGATCACGCTGTACGGCCAATCCCGTACTCTGTTCTGCCGTGTGCTCGACTCTACATAAAGGCGATATGAGCATTATTGGATGCATGTGGTGGAGCGACTGGGTCGTCATGGGACCCGAGGCAACGCCGAGGATCAGGAGCCGGGAGGCAACGTCTCTTTAACTTTGACGCTCTCGAGCTGGAATACCAACAACAACTGCTGCTGCTGCTGCTTCAAGACCAGAATCCTCTGTCTCCTTCTCCGTTCCTTCATCCTAGCCCAGGGACAAAAAAAGAGGAAATATCTTCCACTTCTGCTTCGCAGCTCATGAAGCTAGAACCGACAGCTTCTTGTCAATGTGCCCCGCTGCACTTACC